>CM072518.1:64525539-64588039 GCA_036898135.1 Oncomelania hupensis
CGTAAACAGACATTTTGAGGGGGGATGAGGGGAGGGGGTTTAATGTGAGGAAGAGGGGGGAAGCTTTAGGATTAAAACACAATTGTGTTGTAGAAAGCAAGAGCGTTTCCAAACACTGTATAATCATGTTTCTTTTTTCATGTTTGATTTTTCAAAATGTTATTGTGTTCACTATAGGGATATTAGTCATTCTTCCCATCAATCCTTTCACTCTAACCCATTAACCCCAAATAATAATAAAAAAATTTAATTAAATAAAATAAATTAAAATTTAAAAAAAAATTAGAATTCCTTTTCACCTCAATAACACAACACCGAACAACGACTAACTAAAATAAACTACTACTAAAAATAAATAATATATCAAGGAAAACATAGAATGCATAATTATATCTCACAAATAGTGTGCATTCACAATACGTTTTGACACATTTGCTAGTTTTCAAAATACAATGGCTATCGGTGATGTTAACAGACATTTTGCCACAACAATAACAATCAAATTTCTTCAAAAAATGTTTTCATATTTTTCTCTTTTACATTTTGAGGAAGCATAGCGTCACGCTCATAACATAAATGCCTAACTCAGACTTAGGCAGTTGTGCAGTAGGGGTAAAAACAAAGACCTGGGAAAACAAGCCATCTGTGCTAGAGAGTACAAGTCTCTAGCTAAATCGTAACGGTCGCCACAGCTTCGTATGCCAAATTGCCTATCTCATTCTTGACATAGGCATTTTGCAGCCAATATGGCAGCGCCCAGACGCATTGAACAATTTTGGGCTGAAAAAGCAACAGAGATGTTGCAAAACATACTTCAATCAGAAGACGAAGGTAAGTAATCAATTTTAGAACTTGTTATTCTTAGGTGTTGTAGGAAAATGGCTATAAATGCTGTTCCAAGCATCATCTTCAATGTGAAGCGATTGATATCGGCAATTTGTAAATTAAGACAGAGCTGAGATAGGCATTTTGTCTTAAACGGCAGACTGACTGTAAAAAAACGTTAAATAAAGTTAAAATACTTGCTATTTACCATTTAGCATTGCTAACCATTGTTCTCGTTTTATATTACATAAAAAATCGAGCATATTTATTTATAGATGCGTCTGTATATGTATATGCGTGTGTCCATAGATCCCCACGACTGTGACGCTGAAGCGCGGGAAGCTACCAGCCTGAGTCCTCCTCGTCAAGTGAGGAAGACGACATTGCATTACATTACATGGTTATTGCTTTAGGTCCAGCAGACTCTTCCGAGCCAAATCAGGACCAGAGAAGTGAAAGAGGACTCACCCCTGATCCGCTTAAAAGATCTGCCGAAACAACCCTAGTGGTAACACTGAAGGCAATCTACCAGCCGGTCACTTTACAATAAAGACATCCCACGCAGGGGACGCTGAGGCTATACTCTAATTTATCGAACCTCCGTTTACAAAACAAAATAGAATACAAGCATCATTATACAATATCAACAAAACCCATACATATAAAATGCCTACATTGCCAAATAATATCATAGGAAGCCCCAGTGACCATTTGGCAGAAAGCATCCAATATTCCCAAGCTGATCCAACAGACCTCACACACAAATGAGTAGTTTTGTCCCGAAAGAGTTGTCCAAGAGACAAGTGCATGAGCAGGAAGTAGGAATCAAAGTGTTTAGGGCCAGTGGGAATTCGAGCTTTTCCCTCTCAGACTTGAGCTGCTTAGCACAACTACCGCTTACCCATTTGCAACTTCGCACTTTGCCACAACTGGAAGATCACCCCGAGGAAGTTATTGACACTTTATGTGAAATAAAAATGTTGCAGGTGCTTCACGTTGAGCGTTTAACATGGTCAAGTGGAACAGATATTAGTGTCTTGTAAGAACTTGAAACGTTCCATTTCACACTAAGATAAGATAAAATAAGATAATTTTATTTTGCAAGGGTAAAAGAGTAAGCGCTGGATGCGCTTTTTTACATCTTGCCCTTGGGGCTTGTAACGAGAACTATTAAATAAAACAAATGAATGTTATAACATTAACATCACAAAACAATAACAAATAGCCAATATCATCATGGAATTAATTAATTGAAATTGTTAATTTTAACAACAAATAACGTTTAAGATGGAAATGGCAGCCCTGAATAGACCTCTACAAAGCACACAGAGACGTCCTGTCCGGAAAAGACTTTCTATGCCTGGGTGCAGGTAGAAGGGGAGGGGAGAGGTAGTGCTCTTTGATGCATTGTGTCAAGTACAAAGTAATACTTCACTGCTGCAAGTGAATTACCTTTTGTATGGATCACATACAAATAATTGTTTGTTTTGCAAGCACACAGAAGTTAATTAAGCAAGTTTAATAATTACCTTTAAGAGGAGAGCGAGTGTTCCATGACGCTTTGAGTTAAGTAAATAAATGAATAACATTTTACAAGGGTAAAAGTAAGGGAAGGGGGAGTGTGATAAGATGCCATCAGTCAAGTACACACTTTACTGCACCTTTAGTTTGGATCACATTAACAATAATTATTTGTGTTTAATTTTTTTATTTTGCAAGCACACAGAAGATGTGTCTTTTTATGAGGAGAGGATGTGTTCTATGATGCCTTTAGGCAAGTACAAAGTAATAGACAATGGCTCCCGACAGGAAGTCCTCTCCAGGATCGCAAAAACAATTGCTGCCCTGGCGAGGTTGAAGCCAATTTGGAAAGACAGGACCATCAGTTTACATTCCAAGGTAAGACTGCTGCGCTCTCTTGTCATCTCCATCTTCCTATACGCTTGCGAGACATGGACCCCCCACAGCAGATCTACAAAGAAGAATACAAAGCATGGAGATGAGGTGCTACAGAAGATTTCTGGGCATTTCCTACACCAGCACATCACCAACGACGAAGTCCGACAGACCATCACACAAGCCATTGGACAACACGATGACCTGCTCACAGTGGTAAAAAAACGGAAACTCCGATGGCATGGCCACGTCACCAGATCATCAGGTCTTGCAAAGACTATCCTGCAAGGCACAGTGCAAGGAGGTAGAAGAAGAGGGAGACCGAAAAAGATGTGAGAGGACAACATTCGGGCTGAAGACAGGGAAAGATGAAGTACGCTGGTTAAACGATCATCTGTGGTGCTCCTACGACCTCCGAGTTACGGGATAGGACAGGAATAGGCTAGGAGAGTAATACATCACTGCTGCAAGTAGATCACAGTTTGTTAGATCACATTAAATTAAAAAGGATTCTTTCTATTGACATTTTGTTTGCAAGCGCATAGAAGATGTGTAGGTTTATGCAAAAACTATGTTGTTTCTTTAGGCTTGTCATGTTTTACCGTTGACATTGCAAGTACATGAAGTTTTTTGTTTATCTTTCATTATGTTATTCATTAAATGAAAAAAAATTCAGTATTGCCTATCTTGTGTTTTTGTCTTTTAAAAACTTTCTTATGCCTATCTGAAGTTTCACTTCTTGCCTATCTCAGCTTTTGTTAGTGCTCATTCTGCCTAAGTCAGTTTGCAGGCAAACGAACACACATTTCTCAAAACTGGCTTCAACACACATTGGCAACTTCATTCTGTGAAGATATATGCAAAAAAAAATCTTTAAAGAATGTTCAGTTTAAAAAATAACATGTTTTTATCGTTTATCTCAAAACTATGAAAATTGAGTTAGGCAATTATCTTATGAGCGTGACGATAGATAATATTGTATCAGACAATGGGCCCCGACAGGAAGTCCTCTCCAGGATCGCACAAGCAACTGTTGCCCTGGCGATGTTGAAGCCCATTTGAAAAAGACAGGACCATCAGTCTACATTCCAAGGTAAGGCTGCTGCGCACCCTTGTCATCTCCATCTTCCTATATGCTTGCGAAACATGGACCCTCACAGCAGATCTACAACTAAGAATACAAAGCATGGAGATGAGGTGCTACAGAAGACTTCTGGGCATTTCCTATACCCAGCACATCACCAACGACGAAGTCCGACAGACCATCACACAAGCCATTGGACAACACGAGGACCTGCTGGTGAAAAAAATGGAAACTCCGATGGTATGGCCACGTCACCAGATCATCAGGTCTTGCAAAAACCATCCTGCAAGGCACAGTGCAAGGAGGTAGAAGAAGAGGGAGACCGAAAAAGAGGTGGGAGGACAACATTCAAGAATGGACTGGTTTGACACTGAGCACTGAGGACAGGGAAAGATGGAGTACGCTGGTTAAACGATCACCTGTGGTGCCCCTACGACCTCCGAGTTATGGGATAGGATAGGATAGGATAGGATAGGTACTATTATTTTACAAACAGATGATGCAGATTCATTTGTTCGCCACATACACACTTTATGCCGGTTGAAAATTTGGTTTTAAAAGCACATACATATAAAATGCTTACACTGCTAAATCATAATATCATAGGAAGCCATAGAGACCATTTGGCAAAAAGCGTCCAATATTCCCAAGCTGATACAACAGACCTCACACACAAATGAGGAGTTTTGTCCCGGAAGAAAAAAGGTAGGTGACTGGTCTAGCGAAGAAGAAGATACTATAGTATATTGATAGAACAGAGTTGGAATGAGAAAGAACAAAGGAGAAAGACAGCGACAGTGGGAATTTAAAGCACTAAATTTCCAGAAAGTGGGGATACTATTTATACTGAAATCCCCGGCTACCCCTTGGAGAGGGGAGGAGAGGGAGGGGATTGGAATGAGAGAGAGAGAGAGACAGAGACAGAGACAGAGAGAGAGAGAGAGAGAGAGAGAGAGAGAGAGAGAGAGAGAGAGAGAGAGAGAGAGAGAGAGAGAGGTGTGCTATTATTAAGCTTCAGACCCGTCTTTTACAGCCAAGACAATTACTGCCTGTGCTTTACAAATCGTTTGTCTCCCTAAATACACATAACTAGATTTTTTGTTAAATCACACACACAATATTATTCTTGCGATTCAAGACTCATTGTGACAAAACAAGCCATGACTAACATAAATTGTTGTGGTAAGCTTGCTGTTTAAAAAAAAAAAACAGCAAAAAACAAAAACAAAACAAAACAACGCTCTGTTGACTAACTTTACAATAAAAAAAATAATAAAAACTTATTCTACATCTTTTGTGAACGTTTGGTATGACCTATATTGCCTTGATTTTATTTGATAGTTTCACGCTTGTCCTTATTTATAGAGTTCTTCTTTTTGTTTTTGCCACTCTCTGGCGGTTGATGGTGGAGGGAGCCGGAGGGAGTGGGCACGGAGGAGGGTGGGGTAGGGGCGGGGTTGCAGCTCTGTAAACATAACATAAAGAAACAGCCTACGTCGTTGGCGTCGGCCATACTGAGTAACCTTTGACCGCAAGTGGCTTAATTGCAATTAACGTGATACTGGCCATATGTCATGCCTGCATTATTATAACATGTTTCGCTTCTACTGTTACAGGTAAATAGACCAACAATATTCGGATTTGTTTACCTGTTAAAATGTGTTTTTTTTAAAACTAAAAAAACAAAACGAGAACAAACCTCGAGATCTGGTAGAGTTTTGTATCTGTAGGGTTGTGTTACATTGGAGGGGTGGGGATAAAGGAGGGAGTAGGGCAGAGAACGTACGAACGAATGAACGAGTTTATTCCCTATAAGGCCATAACCCCTCTTAGAAGGGGTGTGTTAACAAATACATTACATTACATGATTATTGCTTTAGGTCCAATGGACTCTTCCGAGCCAAATCAGGACCGGAAAACCCCCGATCCGCATAAAAGATCTGCTGAACAACCCTAGTGGTAAAACTGAACGCTCTCCACCAGCCAGTCACTTTACAATAAAGACATCCCACGCAGGGGACGCTGAGGCTATATTAATTTATCGAACCCCCGTTTACAAAAACAAAATAGAATACAAACATCATTATAAATTATCAACAAAACACATACATATAACATGCCTACATTGCTAAATAATAACATCATAGGAAGCCCCAGTGACCATTTGGCAGAAAGCGTCCAATATTCCCAAGCTGATCCAACAGACCTTACACACAAATAAGGAGTATTGTCCCGGAAGAGTTTTCAAGAAAAAAGATAGATGACTGGTATAGCGAAAAAGAAGATAGTATAGTAGATTGATAGAACAGAGTAGGAATGAGAAAGAACAAAGGAGAAAGACAGGACAGTGGAAATTTAAAGCACTAAATTTCCAGAAAGTGGGGATACTATGTATACTGAAACCCCCGGCAGCCCAACGGGAGGATTTGAAAGAGACAGCAGCATAGAAACGAAGAGACAGAGAAAGAGAGAGAGAGACAGAGATAGAGACACAGAGACAGACGGGGTTGGTGATGGATGCAATAGATGAAATCACACTCTTCTGCATTTGGGAAGAAAATCACGTTTTATACGTGCGGCTCCTATTATAACTGAATTAATTAAGTCTGTTGGTTGGTTGGTTTGTTATTTGCAAAGCAGTATCAAAATGTAAATCAAAAATAAAAATGTAATGCCGCAATTAGTTGTAAGGACACAACTACATACATACAAACTGTTCCACAATAAAAACCTTATCAAACCTACACACCCATCAATAACAATAAATATTTCTTTAAACAATTCCCGCAATGCGGACCAAGCAATTCATCAAAGGAAAAAAAGACAAGACAAGACCTTGAGAAAACAAGTGAAGAATTCTGAATTAAGCAAATCCTTGTTTTTAAAATGTAACAAACATTGTTCTGCATTAAAATTTATAATGAGATATGCTTCATTTCAGGATTATGATCATGACTCGTGACTTATAAGCTCAGGTTCAACATGACACGTAGTAATAACTGCGTCATAATTTTTTGGATCATAACAACTATTTGAATACACTTTTAGGGGTGCAGAGAGAGAGAGAGAGAGAGAGAGAGAGAGAGAGAGAGAGAGAGAGAGAGAGAGAGAGAGAGAGAGAGAGAGAATAACAATTTTATTTAACAAGGGTAAAAGATTAATCACTTGGTGAGCTTTTTTACATCCTGCCCTTGGGGCTTAATTTGTAACAATAGCAATTAGTATAACAAAATAACTTCATAACAATAACATCAGAATGTAACAATATAATCAAGATAGGCACACGCGGGCACCCCCTTCCCTTCCCCGTTCCACACACACACAAACATACACACACACACAAACACACACACACACACAAACATACACACAACTTATGTAAAACAATCTAATTAAAGTTATGAACGTAGAACTCTTTCTAAGTAGCTAATTAACTCATTTTAACGTGCTGTAAAAGATGGTGTCTAAAGCATGTGTATTTAGTGACTGCACTGCGGAGAACTTCTGGAAAGTCATTCCATAAAGTGGAACCTGAGTTGGAAATGGGATATTTAGTTTGGTAGAAAATCTGGCAGTTTTCCTAGAAAAAAAAGAGAAGAAAGATAGGAGGGTATATTACCAGAAAGTATCTTGTGCATGAAAATTCCTTTATTAAATGTTAATCTGTTGGCAAGAGGTAGTATGTTGATCTGTTTGTAATCATTCAGAGAGATTTTGTTTTTAAGAATAACCATTTTAATTGCACGTTTGTGAATCCGACATAAAGGCTTCATGGCATTGCTACTAGCAGAATCCCAAATAGTTGAAGAATAATCAATAAATGGTTGAATATGTCCCAAATAGAATAGTTTACAAGACTGCAGATTTAAGTAATGTTTAATCCTTGAAAATTGATAAGTCCTTCTGGAAATAGACCTACTAACATTTAAAATATGTTGCAACCAAGACAAATTATTGTCTAATTTCACGCCAAGAAAGAAGTTTATGGCATTGTACTTCTTCAACTGTTTTGTTGCAAAACTTTACGGGAGGGAGTTTTATAGAAGAACTTTGCCTTTTTTGTCTAGTGGCAATTAGCATGGATTTAGTTTTGTCTGGATTAAGCGTCATGTGATTAAATTCAACCAATCCCTGTAGTTCATATGCCCCTATTTGTAAAGAGGAGGCTAAATTATGTATTTCTGTATTTTTGGAGGGAGAGAGAGAGAGAGAGAGAGAGAGAGAGAGAGAGAGAGAGAGAGAGAGAGGAGTGGTGTGTGTTTGTGTGTGAAGTTTGGTAGGAGATATGTAGGACAAAAATATGGTATATAAAGTTATCTGTCTCCATAATGCTTTGACACCCACCTCAAACCATCTTTCACATAGCTGTAAAATAAACTATTTGCACTTTAAATGATAATGATAAAATTCCTCCTCACATCTTCCCTCTAACCCAGCAATGTTTATGTTTTACACTCCCATTTTTTTTGCAAATGTATTCAGGTTCTCTGATGCATATTATAAATGCAATGAAACATCACCCGATTTAGAAAAAAATAATAATAAAAGCAACCAGAATCAAGGCATTATGCTTCAACATAAAATAAACATGCATGCCATGCACCAACCCACTGGACAGATGTGTGGCAACAAGTAACATTAGAACAGGAATATATAAATACAAATGAGAAATATTATTCAATTTTAATTACACACACATCCACACACACACCCATACACACACAAAGACATAAAGCTTTCATAAAGTAAACACGCTTTAAGTGTGGAAAATGTCACCAAAGCAATAAATTTTCCTTTTATGCAGTCATGTATCGGAAACAATTGTCTTACCTACTTGCACCGATTTCAATTTGCATAATATTTAGGTTACAGAAAATAAAAACATAGAAACAGAGAGAGGAGAGATATATAGAGAGAAAGAGGGGGCAATGGGGACACCATGCAAGGGACATAAATCCATTTACAAACTGTCTAGAGAGAGACTGCATTAACATGCAAGGGACATAATTTATTTACAACCTCTCTACGCGAGAGAGAGAGCGAGAGAGAGAGAGAAGAGAGAGAGAGAGAGAGAGCGAGAGAGAGAGAGAGAGAGAGAGAGAGAGAGAGAGAGAGAGAGAGAGAGAGAGAGAGAGAGAGAGAGAAAAGTTCATAATGCAAGGGACACAACCTCTTCACAACAGCCTACAAAACCCTACCAGCAAAGTCAAAGAAGATGTAGAGATCTATATAAAAGAGCAGAAATAACAGAAATGATACAACTTTGTTTTACTTTCTATAGTCTTGAGCGTGCATTATTTTATGTTATTATTTGATCATTTTTTACAGTGATTTTCTTTCAAAAACAGAACATATAAAACTGTAAAACTATATCAACAACAACAATATGGAACTCCTTACCTTCATCGTGGTCACTCCAGCGCACGCGTCGTCGCTGCTTCTGACGCTGCTGCCTTTGAAGCCTCAGCTTCTCCGCCTTCTTCTGGAGCTTCTTCATCTGAATCTGATACTGCCGCAGCCACAGAAAATAGTGCCCGTCATCGTCATCGCTATTCTCCTCACTGTCCGACCCCGACAAGGATGCCAAATACGGTGTTCTGAACACCTGGTCATCGTCATTGTCGTTGCTTTTGTCAGGGTCTTTGTGGTCCATGCGTTCCATAATGCATTTGGCTTCATGGATGTCGTCCGGGTCGAGGTCCTCGCTACGATCCGGGTCGCTGCAGTCGAGGTCGCCGTCAAACTTCAAGAACTGGAAACGCTCCCCTTCATCCGCATCTTCGTCCAGGCTGTGGCAGCGTTCACTGAGCAGCTCGGAGAAGTCCCGTGGCTGCGGCAGAACGATGACTGGCGGTCCCGTCAGATCCTGGAGAAGAAAGAGTGCTGTGAGTTCTCAGTAAAAGCAATGAAAATGTGTACTATGGATCAGGGCCGGACCTGCCCTAGAGGCCCGAGGGGCCCGGGCCCCTACCCTTTTTTGAAAAAAAAAAAAGAAAAGAAAGAAAAAAAATGAAAAAAAAATGTGGGGGAAAAATATATATAACAAAAGAAGAAAACCACACACACAAACACACACATAGAGAGAGCTGGCCTGCCGTCACAATGACTACATGTAAGTATGACCATGTAGTACCTAACACATTTAAGAGTCTACCGCGGACCCGAGTATCACTATATTTTGTTCCCCAAAGACCTAAGTCATATTTTTGTTATGACTTTATTCCTAACACACACACACACACTTTTTTTTAAAGGTAATTTCTCCCCAAAATCAGTGGCAAACTATAGCACCAAAATTTTGCAATTTACATGCTCAGATTGCACCATTTTTTCTCCCTTTTCAAAAAATTTTCCGGGGGAGCATGCCCCCGGACCCTCTAGAAAAACTAGGCGCTTGGCGCCGTCGGTTCGGCGCTTCGCGCCTTCACTACTACCCTAAAATAAATTTGGGCCCCTACCCCTCAAAAACTTAGTTCCGGCCCTGTGGATTTTTTATATATTGCTTATGATGTTGAGCATGACTGTGTTTCATCTATCAATGAAAATTAATAATGTCATACATGTAAATAAATAAATAAATAAATAAATAAATAAATACAAAGAGGGTTTTTGGTGGGTAAGAAAAACCATAACAGCAAAATCAATACCATATTACTATACAATAACATACGATAACAAATTATATGGATACCAGATAATAAAATAGCACAGCATTGTAGCAACTATAATTTAGAACATCGATGCAAGGGAGAGAATCAGTATGTAGAACTGTCTCAAAAGACCAAGGCGCGGATCAAGGGAGGCAACTGCGTCCTACTACAAGAAGCTTTTATTGCTAACCGCTGTTGCGTCCCTTCTTCTGTCCACAAATCCTTACGGCGTGAAAACAATAGATACTAGAAAAGTATTTATAACTATCTTTGGTGAAACCAAACATAGCGTAATGGGCCTGTGGTTTTGTCCTACATTCTATCTTTACTCAAGTACAGACGACTGTCCTATATATATGTAGAGACAAACATTTAAGTTTTCCAAATCAACGTTAAGTTACACTTTGCAGTAATGGGCCTGAGGTCTTAGTAATGCATGCTAAGGGCAGCAGTTACAGTCACTGACCTATGTAGTATCCATTGTTACAGTCGCAACACGGCGTTCTGTACGAAGTGGAAAGACTGCGTGACACACCCAGCTTCACGCATTCTTTCACCCCTTTCCGAGCCTACACCCTTTTACCAAGTTTAGTTCTTCACACACCTGTGCAAAGAATCCTTCTGTTTTCTTTTTCTGATGACCTTTCCCATTGTTTGGCTCTCATCATGACTCAGCCCGCAGCCCTCCCCCCCACCCCCCTACTCTCCAATCTCCCTCAGTTCTTTCCTCTCTCTCTCTCTCCCACCAACACCCCTCAATACAACTCTTTCTCTCTCTCTCTCTCTCTCTCTCTCTCTCTCTCTCTCTCTCTCTCTCTCTCTCTCTCTCTCTCTCTCTCTCTCTCTCTCTCTCTCTTCCCACCATTTCTCCTCTTCGACATTTTCCTGTAATAGAACTTCAGCTAATTCATCTTCTACCGTTATTAATATTATTCATCTTATCTTTTCTTTTCTTTTTTTCTTTCACGGTTTTGCCCTTGCCTTTTTGTCAATTTTTTATTTTATTTTAATTTTTTTAAAATGAATGTTGACTCGCACTGCAAAGAAATTTAGGTTTGCTTTTAGCGAGAAGAAACAACAGTCTCAAACTGTTTGCAATGACCGTCCTGCAAGGCACGGTGCAAGGAGGCAGGAGAAGAGGGAGACAGAAAAAGAGGTGGGAGGACAACATTCGAGAATGGACTGGCTTGACACTGAGGGTTGTCTAGAACAGAGAAAGATGGAGTACGCTGGTTAAACGATCCTCTGTGGTGCCCCAACGACCTTCGAGTTATGGGATGGGATGGGATAGGACAGAAAGAAAGAAAGAAAGAAAGAAATACGAAATAAAATATTACAGAGGAAAAGCATAAGACAAGAAGAACTAGTATAATTGTTAATCGTAATATTCAGGATGAAGACAAATTTTAAAGCAGGAGATAGAGAGAGTTCGAACCTCGGCATGGGACGAACATGCGTGACTTAGCTACGAGACTGTTTTGAGGGTTTTCTTCGGGTACTTCAGGTTTTTTTCTCCCTTCACTAACGGCAGTCTGTCTGGCATTTCAACAAAAAAAAAGAAAAAGATTCCATTTCCGTCTTCCAATAGCGATCTCCTTGCATTTACACCGCATGTTTGGGTGAGGAATCTGTGTATGTTGTGTGTGTAGGAGGTGTGTCTGCAACAGGGAGCATGTATATTGGTTATAGATCACCGCGCTTTGAGTCTGATTTAGGAGTAAGGCGTGTGTAGCATCCATTATTATTATTATTATTATTATTATTATTATTATTATTATTATTATTATTATTATTATTATTATTATTAATATTATTCAACTATTAATATAAATACAAACTTAAAACTACTACATACACTGCCCGCGCTGATGCTGACGCTCCGAGAACCGGAGGTACTGCTGTGGCAGGTCTGAGGAAGGAATGGGTCACATGCACTTTGCAGGCGACTGTCCAGGTCAGCGTCCGAGAACGGACTCAGAACGTCTACCATGGTCTGCAACACCACCAAAATCAACGATATTATTAACTAAGGTTGCCAAAAATGAATGAATACATGTAATAAAGAAACAAAAATAAAAATAAATATTACATTTAAAAAAACATTGGACATCAATAACGCCACTATCATCATGGTTGGCAAACATCAACAACCACCACCACATCATGATATGGTAAATAAGCAAGTCAACACCATCGTTATCGTCGTCGTCGTCATCATCATCATCATCATCATCATCATCATCATCATCATCATCATCATCATCATCATCATCGCCATCATCATCTCATCGTCATATTTGTCGTAAGAAGAAGAAGAAGAAGAAGAAGAAGAAGAAGAAGAAGAAGAAGAAGAAGAAGAAGAAGAAGAAGAAGAAGAATTCTATTAACATAATACTACTATACAATATTGTATTAGATTCAGATCCTTTGTCAATAGTACATTGAAGTTTGGGCATTGTTGAACAATACGGTAAAGTTTCAGCCATTCCACCCTCCTCTCTATATTATAAAATATATATGTCAATTCTGCAAAACTCGTGAAAGATCTTATTCCACATATATACAAGAAATAAATTTTAAAAACTTCAAATTTACAGGACTTGGCAAATCAGATCTATCTTTTTTTTTAAATGGTTTTAAAAAAAGGTTTGCCTACCTGTGCAACGTAACCATGTACAATACAATAGAATTACATTACATTACATTATTATTGCTTTAGGTCCAGCGGACTTTTCCGAGCCAAATCAGGACCGGACAACCCCCGATCTGCATAAAAGATCTGCTGAAACAACCCTAGTGGTAAAACCGAAAGCTCTCCACCAGCCAGTCACTTTACAATAAAGGCATCCCACGCAGGGGACGGCTGAGGCTTCACCCCAACTTATCGAACCCCCCAGTTTACAAAAACAAAATAGAATACAAACATTATAAATTATCAACAAAACACATACATATAAAATGCCTACATTGCTAAATAATAACATCATAGGAAGCCCTAGTGACCACCTGGCAGAAAGCGTCCAATATTCCCAAGCTGATCCAACAGACCTCATACACAAACAAGGAGTCTTGTCCCGGAAGAGTTTTCAAGAAAAAAGGTAGGAGACTGGTCTAGCGAAGAAGACGATAGTATAGCAGATTGATAGAAAAGCGCAGGAATGAGAAAGAGCAAATGAGAAAGACAGCGACAGTGGGAATTTAAAGCACTAAATTTCCAGAAAGTGGGGATACTATTTATACTGAAACCCCCGGCACCCCAACGGGGGTATACAATAGAATGATTGATTGATTGATTGATTGTTGCTTTAGGTCCAGCGCCAAATCGAGCCAAATCAGGACCGGACAACCCCCAATCCGCATAAAAGATCTGCCGAAACAACCCTAGTGGGAAAATTTAATGCCCTCCACCGGCCAGTCACTTTACAATAAAGACATCCCACGCAGGGGACGGCTGAGGCTTTAACCCAAATACTCGAACCTCCGGTTACAAAAACAAAATAGAATACAAACATCATTATAAATCATCAACAAAACACATACATATAAAATGCCTATAGTGCTAAATAATAACATCATAGGAAGCCCTAGTGACCACCCGGCAGAAAGCGTCCAACACTCCCAAGCTGATCCAATAGACCTCATACACAAACAAGGAGTCTTGTCCAGGAAGAGTTTTCAAGAAAAAAGGTAGGTCACTGATCTAGCGAAGAAGAAGATAGTATAGCAGATTGATAGGACAGAGCAGGAATGAGAAAGAGCAAATAAGAAAGACAGCGACAGTGGGAATTTCAAGCACTAAATTTCCAGAAAGTGGGGGTACTTTTATACTGAAACCCCCCGGCACTCCAACGGGGGTACTGTTGCCGCAGTGAATCGGTCATTCCTAAAAAGGAAAGACAGGTTTTCAACTGGGGCTTTCACTTTTCCCTGTATAGGTTAGAACAATCTACAGTGGCAAGATTGCTCATGACCCCAAGGGGTAATACAATAGAATGCAATATAATACAATACAATATAATACAATGCAATACAATGCAATACAATACAATACGGTGCAATACAATACAATGTAATACAACACAACACAATACAACACAATGCAATACAATACAATGTAATACAATACAACAACACAACACAACGCAATACAACACAACACAACGCAATGCTGTACAATGTAATACAACATAACGCAATGCAGTACAATGTAATACAACACAATACAACACATTACAATGTAATACAACACAATGCAATACAATACAATGTAATACAACACAACACAATACAATACAATACAACGCAATGCAGTACAATGTAATACAACACAAAACAACACAATGTAATACAACACAATGCAATATAATACAACACAATACAATGTAATACAATACAACACAACACAATGTAATACAAACACAACACAATACAACAACACTATACATCATTATATAACACCCTACATCTTTATTACCCCACATAAATTACAGTAGATGCAGAATGACATTTTAAATCCATAACTACTGAGGATTGAGCCAATCCACTTAGCCACTGTTACCAAACACACTTATCATACAAAACGGCGGTACAATGGTGCACAGTACACTCTATCTCTCTCTGTCCCTGTCTCTGTCTCTGTCTCTGTCTGTCTCTCTCTCTCTCTCTCTCTCTCTCGCCATTTAAAATATATTATGAGCAAGTTTCGCTTCGGCGTCTCTGATCTTAGAGTCCATTATTATAGATATAGATATAATCGCCTGCAGGATTTGATTTGTCCATTATGTAATGTTGGAACTGAAGACGAAATACATATCCTTTTTTGTTGTCCTTTCTATGAATGTTTAAGGATGGAATTGATTCCTAGAAAGTATTATAGAAGGCCCAGTGCATTTCATATGCATCTACTTTTGTCTTCAACAAACATGAATATCATTAAAAATGTCTGTATTTATTTGTATAAAGCTTTCAAGGCAAGGGAAATAGCGCTTTCTTGATTATTATGATATTGTGACCATTTATTTGTACAATTTTTTATTTTGTTTGTTATAAATTATGATGTACATTTTGTTTGTTTCACACATCCCTTCCTGATGGGGTGTGCCCTATGGGAATAAATCACGTATCACGTATCACGTATCACGTATCTCTCTCTCTCTCTCTCTCTCTCTCTCTCTCTTACACACACACAACATCGGACACACTCACTAAACACAGAGGAATAACAAAACACAAACACACCACACTCGTGCACACACACACGCACACACCATACACGCACCACAAACTCACCAAATATAAAACAAAATATAGTATATAATGAAAAACAACTGCACTAACTCATCAATGTATTATTTTGTTCGCATTCCGCACTTATCAATAACGTGATTCAATAATAAGGGTTGCACTGTCTCACCATTCTATAATTGCAAACAACCTAACATTCCTCGCACAACCCATTGTTCTCCTATTCATACTATTACTAACAAGATCGCTTCCATCCTGATTTAAAGGGCGCTTACCCAAAAACTGTATGACGTTTTTGTTGGGAAAATGTATTCTTGGTGTTGTCTGGTTTGAGGTCGTTAAAGTTAAAATCTAGTTCGTAGTGGGTGCTAGAACTTAAGTGGCCGTGCTCTGTCTAGTGATAAACTAACTGCATACCGAGTATCTGGGGATCGAGAATGGAATATATGAGTATCTGAAATCCTGTTTTGGGCCCTGTTTTGTCAGCTTGAGGCCTATACGTGCATTGGACATAGTAGAGATTGTTTTATTACATTTAACCGAGGTTTAATTTTTATTGCGGTGTGTGTAGGGGGGGGGGGGGAGGGGATATGGGAGGGGGTCGCTTTGGTGTTTGGAGATATTCTAATGGTGGCTGCGTTACTATCCAGTGTTGTATTGCTAACGTTTTGGGTGTAATAATAATAATAATAATAATAATAATAATAATAATAATAATAATAATAATAATAATAATAATAATACAGGATGCTATATACGCGCCTTTTCCCAAATCAATCAGACTCAAAGCGCGGCGATCTATACCAACATACACGCTCACCTGCCTCATCCACCCTCACACACACCAAACACATATCCATCACTCAAACAGGTGGTGTAAAGGCAGGGAGATCGCTATTAGAAGATGGGGAAAGAAAGTCGAATGTTTATTTTTGAAATTTGTATATTGACTTCGTCCTGTACCATTATGGAAGGGAGGGAGGAAACCGGAGTGCCCGGAGACAACCCTCGGTGACCTCAATAGTCTCGTACCTAAGTCACAAACGATCGCCCCTTGCGGGAATCGAACCCGCGACCCTAGGCCTAGGAAACCGGCGACAAATTATCCACTGCGCCACGAGGCCACCCCACAGTGTGTGTACCACATATCGCGCTTCTGTTCACTGTACATACGGAAGTAGCAATCAAGTAGTTAGATGTGTGTGTGTGTTTGTGTGTGCGTGAGAGAGAGAGAGAGAGCGAGAGCGAAAGGCGAGACAGACAGAGAGCGTGTGTGTGCGTGCGCGGGTGTGTGCGCCTGTACTGTGTATGCGTGCGCCTGTATTGTGTATGCGTGCGTGCTTATATAAAAGACAATGAGAGTGGGAGTACGCTTCATAAGTGGTGGTTCACCCCTCCCCTATACGCTTAATGTGTCCGGGGACGTAAATTTACTGAAAAAAAAAGAAAAAAAAAGAGTACGCTTATGTGTCCGGGACGTTAATCTATAAAACTAACTTAACTAACTAGTGTAGAGGTAAAGAACGAAGACTTACAAATAACCTTACCGGCGTGCTTCAGTGTGCGATGGTTACTCATTGTTTACCACCACCGGGGACAACGTTGGCTGTTGTGAAATGGTGGGGGTAATCTGTATCCTAGTAATTATGGGTATAATTAAACTGCAGTGGGCTTAGTCTTTGTGAGTTTCTTTCCATTTTATAACGATAGTGGCCTATACGTTATTCTCCATACCAGTGCTGAGTGGGTGCCCAATTCAAATATGGTATTGGATGCAGTCAATTAAAGATTTTTTTAACAAGTCCTTTCCATCTTTCAGTAGCGAGTTGCCTTTACACCCCCCGTTGGGGTGCCGGGGGTTTCAGTATAAATAGTATCCCCACTTTCTGGAAATTTAGTGCTTTAAATTCCCACTGTCGCTGTCTTTCTCATTTGCTCTTTCTCGTTCCTGCTCTTTTCTATCCATCTGCTATACTATCGTCTTCTTCGCTAGACCAGTCTTTTACCTTTTTTCTTGAAAACTCTTCCGGGACAAGACTCCTTGTTTGTGTATGAGGTCTGTTGGATCAGCTTGGGAATATTGGACGCTTTCTGCCAGGTGGTCACTAGGGCTTCCTATGATGTTATTATTTAGCAATGTAGGCATTTTATATGTATGTGTTTTGTTGATAATTTATAATGATGTTTGTATTCTATTTTGTTTTTGTAAACGAGGGTTCGATAAGTTGGGGTGAAGCCTCAGCCGTCCCCTGCGTGGGATGTCTTTATTGTAAAGTGACTGGCTGGTAGAGAGCTTTCGGTTTTACCACTAGGGTTGTTTTAGCAGATCTTTTATGCGGATCGGGGGTTGTCCGGTCCTGATTTGGCTCGGAAGAGTCCGCTGAACCTAAGCAATAATAATGTAATGTAATGTAATGTAATGTAATGTTGCCTTTACACTATAAACGTTTTAGTGACGAATGTGTGCGTTTGCCGTGTAGTTGTGTATGTAGGACGGTGTCTATAGCATGTGAGCGGCGTGTATCTTGGTTAGAGATCACCGCGTATTTAGACTGATTTAGGAAAAAGGCGCGTATAGCATCCAGTAGTAGTAGTAGGGGTGTCGGATAGTGCAGTGGTTGGAGCACTCGCTACTGTGTCGAAAGTGAAGCACCGTCCGGTGCGGTTAGCACTTGGATGGGTGACCGCTAAGGTGTGAAGCGACAAACAACAACACCCCCAGTTGACTCAACTGTGATTGAGTACCTACTCTCTTGAGGGTGGGGAAGGTAAAGCAGCGAGGGAGAGAGTTGGGCATCACCCTCATTACGCTGGCCCAAGATAAGTGTGATCTCCAACATCACGCTCCCCTACGGCCACAAGGCTATGGGACTACCTTTACCTTTACCTTTACCTTAGTAGTAGTAGTAGTAGTAGTAGTAGTAGTAGTAGTAGTAGTAGTAGTAGTAGTAGTAGTAGTAGTAGTAGTAGTAGTAGTAGTAGTACTGAAAGTGAAACAACTCGCTTAAAATCTCTCTCTTTATCTCTGTCTCTCTGCCTCTCTCTCTATCAGAACAACTTATGTTAATCTGATGAATAAAAATTGATGCAACAACAACAAAATCTCTCTCTCTCTCCTCTCTCTCTCTCTCTCTCTCTCTCTCTCTCTCTCTCTCTGTCTGTCTGTCTCTCTGTCCCGCAGTACAGTAGGGTAGGCTGAGTGTTTTGATAGTTGCACAGTGTACGAGCTCTGTAGCCTACTGTTGGATAACTAGCCCGATAACGGTCTTGATGTTATGATTGTTAGCACCCTTTTTTCACTCCTACAAGGAATCCACTGTAGTGTTGTGGGAGTCGCAGTTTAAACTTAACTTTAGGAGTGGAGAGAGAGAGAGAGAGAGAGAGAGAGAGAGAGGATAGAGAGAGAGAGAGAGAGAGAGAGAGAGAGATGGTGAGAGAGAGACAGTCAGAGACACAGAGAGAGAGAGAGAGAGAGAGAGAGAGAGAGAGAGAGAGAGAGAGAGAGAGAGAGAGAGAGAACCAAAGCATTCTTCCAACCTGTCCAGAATACTGCGACACCCCACAAATCCCGATTCGCTATTTTTGTAGAGTAGATTCGAAATCAACATCTGGAATTAGCACCTATTGTTATTATGCCCATTTAAAACAATTTTTTTTAATCGCAGGCAGGCATTGGAAGGCAAATCGTTGAACAATGGTGTGAACGCCACGATTTTACATTCAGATTGGTTGGTATGTACCCTTCCCATTATAGTTTAATTTGACGCAAGTCCGGGTATTCTCAGACCCTTCAAATCCTCCAAGTATAGGTGGAACTCAAGAAGGTGAGACTGCACACTGCGTAGCTGAGACTACACGACGCTTTACACGTTCGCTTCTAGCTCTCCCTTAGTGGAGTGGAGGTCGCGAAAGTAAAACTTGGGCTGGTGTGAGTTACGCATTGTGTCCTAACATCGGACAAGTCGTTTTAAAATAACAGTTAGGTACTTCAGACAATGGGGTCTGTAAATTGAGGCCTCTACAAGGCCCTTGCCCCCCCCCCCCTAGTCACGTATCGGGGGGGCCTGCCTAGCTGTCTGTGACAAGCTAGCTCAGTATCCGTTAAACAATATATTTACACTTACTACCTTCTGACAGCCTAGTTGCTTAAAATAATCTGTCATTAGTGGTTGTGCCCACTCCACCCACGACTCTGACTCGAACCGACATTATTAAGATCAGAGCCCAATCCTTGGGTTTAAAGTAAGATGAGAATCGGCAGAAGACAGGAGACAAACGTGTATCAGATTGTTAAGGCTACAGTATACACAGACACACACAACGAGATTCGTGTTATTATTTTAATTGCCTCTGGTAAGGTAGAGGCAATTCAATTAAAAAAACACGAAACTCTTTGGGTTGAGGCCTAGATATAAGAACAGAGATAGATCTAAGAAAAAATGCGTATGCTATTTCTTGTTTGCAACTACCATACCAGTAAGGGATAAAAGAGGTCAACTTTTTCTCTAAAGGCTGAAAGGAGAACAGCTTGCGTTCAAATGTCACCCGATAGATCCCAACCTTTGAAATAAGGCGCTGAGAAGAGCAACTGTATGATGTACAGTTGAAGATGTCCTGCTGCAGCACACCAAGCATTCCAAACACAGAAGTTTCACAATACCCGAGAAAGAAGATAACAGAGTGCAAACATAGTATCCTTTTAAAACTAAACAATGAAGTAGAAACGTGAAAGTCCATTGTTTTAAACGCACAAATGATAACAAATATTAATGCCATTTGTTTTTAAAGTAACATGAGCCATAAATGCCATTACACAGATTATGCGAACAGATATTTTTTTTTTTTTATTTTGGCCCGTAGTTTGTACAATTTAAATGCATTTTAAAATGTAGTATAGGTGTCATGCAACGCTGTACATTTTACTGTATTGACGATACATGTACATTTTACTGTATTGACGATACATGTATGTTACTGTATTAACGATACATGTACATTTTACTGTATTGACGGTACATGTACATTTTACTGTATTGAAGGTACATGTGCATTTTACTGTCTTGACGATACATGTACATTTTATTATATTGACGATACATATACATTTTATTGTACTGACGATACATGTATATTTTACTGTATTGACGGTACATGTACATTTTACTGTATTGACGATACATGTACATTTTACTGTATTGACGATACATGTACAATATTACTGTATTGACGATACATGTACATTTGACTGCATTGACGATACATGTACATTATTACTCTATTGATGATACATGTACATTATTACTGTATTGACGATACAAGCACATTTTGTTTTCTTTCATTATTTTAGTACCTATGGTATAATTCTCTCTTTGTTTAGACTTTAATGCCATTTTGAAATGTATTCGTTTGCTTTTAAATTTGCGCGCGTTTGAGTGTGAAAGCAGGTGAGTGCTAAGAACAAACTATCAGTTTGCATGTTGCGCTTTATAAAATAAATAAATAAATAAATAAATAAAATAATAATAATAATAATAATAATAATAATAATAATAATAATAATAATAATAATAATAAAATAATAATAATAATAGATGATGACGCATTATTATTATTATTCTTATTAAGGGTAGACAAACATGTCTATTCTTTGTTTTAAGTTTACATAAGGGTAAACAAACAGCAGGTCCTTTGTCTGAAACTAACATAATCGTAATCAACCATGTATATATCCATCTTAAACTATTAACATACGGGGTTAGGCAAACACGTTTGTCCTTTAAACGAGCAAAGGAGAACAAACATGCTTGCTCTCTGCTATGCCCAAACAAAGGAGTGCCTAAACGCTTGCCATTTATTTTCAACTAACATACATCAGAGAAGAGATAGGGCTATAATTATAACAAGCTTGCAACGTGTGGCATTTGTTTTAAGGTACAGTAGAAAAGCAGCACAAAAGACGCAAAGGCGTGTTGTGTGTGTGTCAAGCACAAAGAAAGAAGGGATCATTGTAGTTCGTGTGCCTATGCAATATCAAGTTAACTAGGTCACTGGAACTTGACATTCATTTTCTATAAAATCATCTTTGTCTCTGTCTCTACCTCTCTCTCATTTCCCCACACACACCGACACCCACCAACTCACACACCCACACGCACGCTCGCACGCACCCGCCACACACGCACGCACACATACTTGTTTAGACCGCGTTGTTATGACTTTCATTAAACGCCACACACGTTGTGTTGGAAACGGGTCATCTCTCGTACCCCCTTTTTAAAAAAAAGAAGTACTTTTAAGTATTCTCTAACCCTAACCCATACACTAACCCTAACACTAACGGATCATTGTTTTTAGGTCAGCATAACGGGGTCTGTTAAAAAAGAAAAGAAAAAAAAGATCTAGATTCTCAAGTATTGAATTGAATTGAATTGAATTACAAGAACGCCGTCTAAACATAATAACCCGTACACACACAAACACACACACACACACACGCACACACCCAAACGCATACACACGCATACACGCACGCACACACACGCACACACAGACAGGTCCGTGGCCAATGACTGGTATCGTCTTCACCTTCCCTCGTCCCAGACATCAAAACTTCTTCTTCTTCTTCTTCTTCTTTTCTTCCGAGTTTAGCGTCCTCTGAGACTGTTTATTGGCTATACTGAACGATTTATTCGTTAGTGGGGAAGTGAGGGTTGAGGGGGGCATTAAAAGAGACATTTACATCCTCGGCGGTGGCCACCGGCTAGAAATTCAAAACCCACACCAGGAGGTAAAATGTAATATGTGACCAAATTAAAACTGGTCTGTTTGCGTATTTTATTTACACGAACAAAACGAGAACTTTAAACACTGCTGCAAATGACAGCCTACTATACCATCATAAATGAGTACCCCATTTAAAAACAGAACAGACCAAAGGTAACTTTATACTGTAACAGATATTAACTTTTATCAAATGTAGGCTTGCTCGCGGAAAAGAAACAAACTTGCTCCTGAAAGCCATTGAAAGAATAACACTATTTTGTTGCGATTCTTGCTCTTTCCTCAAGTGTGTGTACCTACGCCTCTGTGTGTGTATGTGTGCATGCAGCAGTAGAAGTAGTAGTAGTAGTAGTAGTAGTAGTAGTAGTAGTAGTAGTAGTAGTAGTAGTAGTAGTAGTAGTAATAATAATAATAATAGTAGTAATAGTAATAATAATAATAGTAGTAGTAATAATAATAATAGTAGTAGTAGTAGCAGCAGCAGCAATAGTAGTAGTAGTAGTAGTAGCAGTAGTAGTACTTAGTAGTAGCAGTAGTAATAGCGGTAGTAGTAGTAGTAGTAGCAGTAGTAGAAGTAGTAGCAGTATATCTTTATTAAAGTCCATAAAACATTGAAGTCAAAGAGGGCTAAAACACCTTGATATCGTTGGGGGGGGGGGGAAGGAGGAAGGAGGGTGTGTGTGTTTCACTGCTACCCCCCTTATCTCTCTCTCTCACACAAACACAAAGTTTGTGTTTGTGTGAGAGAGAGATAAGGGGGTAGCAGTGAGAGAAACAGAGAGCGAAACACACACACGCACGCACACACCCACACGCACACACACAACACCGTTTGACTAATGGCTACTTCCTCACACATTGTCTCCATTTCAAACGAAGAAAGTTGACGACAACAGCCAAAACTCTGCTTGCAAAACTCAGGTTAGCAATTTGCAGGGAAGAAAAATTAAGTCATACAGGTATTTTTTTTACAACAATGACTGTCGCCTATGCACACACCGGTTTTTAAACTAGGTCAGTGCCAGCTGACGCGAGCAAAACCACAACCCGGGCGCTGCTCAATAACCCTACACACCTGGCTAGTTTTAAATAAAAACAACAATCCTTGCCGTCTCGTGTCCTCAAACTAGGCTATGTCTGTCTAGAACGAACAACTACTGTAATAAAGACAACACACACACACACACAATCACACAAACATACACACACAAATCAATGCCGATATCACTGCGCATGCCTGATCGACCGATTACCCAAATAAAACCGAAATACGATATATCTCTGTGGTGGATAATGATATACAGCCCCACAAGAAACCCTTCCCCTCCTACCCCACGCCAGTTCCCCCCCCCCTCTCTCCCTCCTCCCCTCCACACTCTTCCCCTTCCCCCCACGCCAACAAACGCTCTGGTTCTACATAATGACCTTATATGGTTATGGTAACACATATGACAACACTCAGCAGCTGTAGACTTTCCCGGAGCCCGGGAATTTCCCTGCGCTATATCTGGCTCACTGAGTCATAGGTGGTGCCTCAGAATGAATCTGGTAAAGAGAACGTGAGAGAGAGAGAGAGAGAGAGAGAGAGAGAGAGAGAGAGAGAGAGAGAGAGAGAGAGAGAGACAGAGACAGAGACAGAGAGACAGAGAGAGAGAGCTATTCTTCGACTTGTTGGCATCGTGCCCCATTTTATCCGTAGCATGCAGTAGTGATAAATCGCTTGGGGGAGTACACTTGAACCAAAATAGTACTAACATGAATGACCAATAAAATAATCCAGCGTATTGTGACGAGCTCCTACACCATGGTTTGTGAAAGGGTAACGGAGCTGGGGCCGGGTAGCTCAGTTGGTAAGAGCGTCTTGCTAGTAACCGAAAGGTCGCTGGTTCGAATCCCGGATTGGTCAACGTGTGATCATATTATTTTCCCCTTTACCAACAACTGGCCCGCTACTGTCAGTATAAATCGGTCCAGTAGTCACCTATGCGAAAGTGTCGTGTGACTATAATCTACAAACAACAACAAGGGTAACGGCTAGTGGTTATGAGGGTGATAGTGATGATGATGATGACGTTGATGACGAAGAGGAGGAGAAGAAGAAGGGGGAGAAGGAGAAGGACGATGAGAAACAGACGTGTTGTAGATAGCGTTTCCTCAAAAAATAAGCTCAAAATTCTTCAAACTAAAATGGAGTGTTTCTTCGTGGAACTGTGCTCTGTAGTGAAGCACACACTCTGTCTGGGTGACGTATTAAAAAGGACAATTTCTAATGCGTCAACTAAAAAAAGGCATAAGTTATAATGAAGATGTCATTTACAAGATGGTAATCATTCAAATGTTTACCATTTATCATTGAAAATAAATTTATAAAATATGCTAATTATTTAAAACGATCCGTAGAGTTCAAATTTAAGTTTTAACAGAGGTTTCATCATAACAGCTTATGCTCGAAGAATTCGGTTAAATAGTCATATTTATAATTACGTATTTTGTATTCATAGATTAATCTGTAAGTACTTCGCAATTAATACATTTAAAAATACATTCTTCGCGAAGATTGAAATAAGCATATGTTGTCATATTGCTTTCTTATTCATTCATACATCATAAACATGCAATAACAATAGATTTATTTTATATAATTATGTCGTTATATTAATTTTTGTTCATATAAACTCCTTTATTTTAATTTTGAGTTAATTTGTTTATAATTTAATATGTTGTCTAATATCACAGATGTGAATAGACGTTAAATTAAATAAATAAAAAAACAAACTCTGTCTGTCTGTCTGTCTGTCTCTCTTTCTCTCTCTAACAGCGCTTGTATGAAATAGGCCCAGTGCCAGTTCAATAAAACGCATCGTATCGTATCATATCGTATTGTATCTCTCTCACAGCACTCGCAATACTGATCACATACACACAACACACATTTCTTAAACACACACAGACACACACCCTCACACACACACTCGCACACACACACCCTCACACGCACAAAAGAACACACCCATCTGTTGCAGAGCAGGCTATATCTATTACAGTCGCTACACACACGCCGAGAAACGTTTAATCACAAGCTCTGTTGGACACTGATCTGATTTATCGAATGGCTGAGGATTCACGTAAAGAATTCATTTGTGCAATACAAACATCGCCATTGCCGCATGCCTAAACTACAGAAGCTAAACCAAACTGAGGAAGATGAGATGAAGGAGCAAGAACACCTGGAGAAGGAGAAAGACGACAACGATGACAAAGACGACGACGATGATCACGATGATGATCACGATGATCACGATGATGATGATGATACAGGATACAAGTTACAAGATGATTTATTAATTGTCCTCATTTACAGGACATTTGATGATTACGATGATGATGATGATGATGATGATGATGATGATGATGATGATGATGATAATGATGATGACGACGACAGTGGAAACCACAGCCAACGAATGGTGTTAATAATACATACTGCAACTGTGAGTATTAATCTTTGCAAGTGCTGGACCCTTAATGGGTGCAGAGTTCTCTAGCTGTCTCTCTCCCTCTCTCTATCTCACGCGCACGCACACACACACGCACACACACACGCACACACACACGCACACAGAGTATTTTAGTTTCAGAGGAAAGTGCACAAAATAAGTAACTAAATGAAAATAAAAAAATAGTGCGTTACCATGATGACGTCACTCGATATAGATAAGTTTTGACTAAGGCACAAGGCATCTGTACACTCTCTACATACAAAGTTTAAATCAAATGTTTTTTTGTTTTTTTTTTAGGGCGATGTCATCACGATTACGTCATTAGATTTGCAAATTTTGTTTTTTTACGTTGGAGGCATAGAAAAAGTCTAAGTATTTACCAAACTTGAACCAAATCCTTCCAGTAGTTTGGGGAGAAAATAAGATTAGAAAAAAACAACAACAACAAAAAAAAAAAACACCAAAAAAACCCTAATTTATGACGTCATCATGATGAGGTCTTTATGGCTCAAAGCATATGTACACTCACATTTTTTTAAAAACTTGCCTCACGATGTTTACGTCATTTGATTTGCTTAAGTTTGGTTTTACCTTGGAGACACCGGTAAAGTTTAACTACACACTAAACTTAAACCAAATCCCTTCGTAGTTTGATAAAACATAGGACTACAAAAAAATGACATCAACATGATGACGTCACACACTTTTTTTTGTCATCTGATAGTGTTTCACTGTTTCTAAACTAAATACTAAGTTTCAAAGAAATACCTTCATTAGTTTAAGACAAAAGTGCGCAAACGTCACCTCCGTCCCCCGTGCCGGACGCCAGACGCCCAAAGCCTAATACAGTAAGTAGAAATGGCCTCAATATTTTTTATTTAAATTCTAAGAACTAGAAAGACGTGCTGACAATGACACGGACATAAACGGAAACATATATTAAAAATAACAACACAATCCTTACCGTGGAGAGTAATTCATCCGTCATTATAGGACACATCGTGTAATAATCCGTTTTAGACGACAGAACACTTCGCACCACAAGGCAGACCAATCCCAAAACTGTGTGTAACTCCTGTCAGTATTTCAAGACTGTGAACACATTGCTCTGAACGCAGGATATTTTACACTGAGCTTAGATCGAAAGTTACTACGAAGCACGGATGCAGCACAGGAAGAAAGTCGATGCATTCCGTGCAATCACAATTCACATAACTCCAAGCTCGCTCTCCAAGAACACTGAAAGAACGAAGAAGATTGCTGAAGAATCAAACTTGACACAGATTGTAGAAGAAATTTGTAAAATTTTTCCTGGTCAAGAAATTAATGCACAAAACGATACATTAAAAAGCAACGACTAACATTTACACATCCTTATAATAATAATAATAATAATAATAATAATAATAATAATAATAATAATAATAATAATAATAATAATAATGAAATACTCAATGTAATGTTGCACATAATTATTCATTGATGAAGCACGACATTCGTACGATCCCCGGAAGAGGTTTTAAAAAAAAAGATAAAGGTAGCCCATAGCCTTGTGGCCGTAGGGGAGCGTGATGTTGGAGATCACACTTATCTTGGGCCAGCGTAATGAGGGGGATGCCCATCTCTCTCCCTCGCTGCTTTACCTTCCCCACCCTTAAGAGAGTAGGTACTCAGTCACAGTGGAGTCAACTGGGGGCCTTGTTATTTGTCGCTTCACGTCACCCGTTCAAGTGCTAACCGCACTGGACGGTGTTTAACTTGCGACACAGTAGCGAGTGCTCCAACCACTGCGCTATCCGACACCCCAGACATTCTGGTCCTGATTTGGCTCGGAGGAGTCCGCTGGACCTAAAGCAATAATCTTGTATTGTATTGTATTGTATTGTATTGTATTGTATTGTATTGTATTGTATTGTATTGTACCCCAGACATTCCGGTAAGGTAGAACATCATCCTCCAATCACTTCAGGTCTGACACGTCTGTGCTTTTTTAATTTCTAACATGTATTACAAATTCGGTCCAAACTCTAAGTCATGAGTATAAAAGATGCAGTTGTAGAAAGACCTCAATAACGACAAAACAATACCTCCGATTCACCAATTATGTACAACGTTTAAAATTCGTAATGAACACAACAACACACGCATAGCGGGAGTTATCTACTTGGAAAAGCCTATCACACATTAAGGTTTTCCATACCAGACTTCCACAATGTCCTATGCAAATCCTTGTACCACGAGTCTCTCGTGTTCTTTGTGTACGGTACAATATAAACCATAGCCACCTAGAACTTCCAAGTTTGAACATTGGATTTTCAGAAATCCTAAACCCACACTGAACGTATTAGGTGATTGTAAAACAAGTAGATCTACTTCCATACTGAAAAGATTTTTCATTCACCAACATAACAGTGAAACAGTCCTGTGTATGTTTAAAGAAAAGAACAAGTCGGGTTAACTTACTGTTGCTCCAAATAATACAAAATTGAAACCAGCATGAGACATTTCAGCGGCCGTTTCAGCTAAATATTTCATGATCACTCCTGAGCTAAGGTAGGTAGTGGCGTTACTAGCGTCAGTCGAATGCACTGTTGCAATCAATTATGCGGAGAGTTTTCTACTCTGCTCATCTGGGTCCAAGCAGGTCCTATAGCAGACCTTACTATGTGAAGGGACGATACGACATCCCGCGTAAAGGTGTACTTTTAACATAGTGTCGTAAAATTAACATCAACTGTGCAGTATGTTCATGATAATGACGACGACGACGATGATGATGATCATGATGATGATGATGATGATAATGATGATGATGATGATGATGATGATGATGATGATGATGATGATGAGTCGCACTGTAGTCCATGCCAATCTAACAAGGTCAGTATTTGGAACGCCCAGCAGATTGAGCCTCAGCGATGCCTCCTCCCTTCTTTCTTGAGAGAAACGGAGAAGAAGGCCTCGTCTAGCCTCAAACACGCTGGAGCTGTCGTGAGCGTCAGGAAATAGGACTATAGCAAGTATTGAAGTAAACATTGTGTGTGGAGCTCCTGGCTTGCCTGTGAATGGATGCTGTTTTATTATATAATTACTGTGTTGCACTACGTATTTTAGTTGTTTGTACATGTCGTTAAACATATTCCATAATCCAAATTTAACCTTTACTACGCTTGTCCAGCCGAAAGTTTGTATGTAAATGTTGTAGACGATTAAAGCCAAGCCTCAGTCTTCGTCTCTATTCTTTGGTACAAAAAACGAAAGCTACGTATGGGTAGCGAGGATCAGACATGTATTCAAGCATGCAGCAGGCGATTTCGGACCGGTGCTGTCAATATATCTCGTCTCTGGTGGAATATCACCGATTTTTAAGGTAAATGGTAAAAGAGGCAGTTAAATATATAAAGCAGAATTGAATATAGATATATCCGAAATTCACTATGAACCTAATCCTTGAATGCTGGTGTGCTTCTGACGAGATCTTCAGCTTTACACTATTGCTCTGCTAAAACTCTTATTGGGGGTTGGCATCATTCGGGTGACATTTAAACACCAGTTGTGCTAATTCGATACCTTAAATAAAATGTAGGCTCAGAATTCTACTTGATAGTACATCACATTCATACTACACACTATTAAATCCAACATCAACGGTGCGAGTCCCCTATAAGCTCGCCGAACGTCAGTTTTTAACATTCTAGTGTCCCACAATTTTCGAGGACCAAGGTTACGCCTCTTCTGACACTGACACGAGGGAATGTAGGTAAGGGTATGAACGATGAAGGTAGTTAGTTATACAGATTAACGTCCCCGGACACACAAGCGTATAGGGGACGATTGATGAAGGTAGTGTACGTAGCAAGATCCTTTATGACTCATGAACTTGACCGTTACAGTACGCTTGTCAGTGTCCAAGCTAGTTTGACCTTTGTTTGTTTGTTTGTAGATTATAGTCACACGACACTTTCGCATATAGGTGACTACTGGACCGATTTATACTGACACCAGCGGGCCAGTTGTTGGTAAAGGGGAAAATAATATGATCACACGTTGACCAATCCGGGATTCGAACCAGCGACCTTTTGACCTTTTTTTTTTTTTAAATCAGTTTATAGTCCCCTCTCTTCCCGATAAGGATTTTCAGAGAGGAGACAATGCTTTTTGACCTTTACTATGGATCGCGACATTTATACCGGGCGCTGTTCCACTTTACAAACGTATACCAAAATCTGCATAATAATTAACTAGTAACCATTACGCTTACAGCGAAATACCTCGACCGTACTCCAAGTTTGCATATGTAATACTATCGCAAAGTTCTAAGACTTGAGTCAAACCAGGGCCGGACCTGCCCTAGAGGCCCAAAAGGCCCGGGCCCCTACCCTTTTTTGAAAAAAAAAAAAGAAAGAAAGAAAAATGGGGAAAAAAAATATATATATAAAAGAAAAGAAAACCACACACACACACACACACACACACACACACACACACACACACACACACATAAATAAAAACAAGTGATACAGAAACGAGAGTCTCTCTTATTCCTAACACACACACACACTTTTTTAAAGGTAATTTCTACCCAAAATCAGTGGCAAACTATAGCACCAAAATTTTGCAATTTACATGCTCAGATTGCACCACTACTACCCTAAAATATATTTGGGCCCCTACCCCTGAAAAACTTAGGTCCGGCCCTGCAAACTATACGATGAGTAACAAACAGTATGTCTACGGATAAAGTAAGGCCAAAACGAATATCAACGCCTACTGATCCTGAGATTAGATAGGATAAAAAGGGCCAATAAAGTGTCAAAACCCCCAAAAAGACTCACAAGCACAGCAATGTTTTGTTTGTTTGTTTATCGGGTTGCTTTTTTTATATTCTTTCAGACTGATTTATGTATTGTTACTATGTTCGGGCATGTATTTTACCTTTTCAATGGGCAGTACCTACATTTTGTAACAGGTGTATTATCAGTTGGTCGTTATGCGCTTGGTTTAGTTGCTCAATTTGTTTATTACCTTTCCCCTCCCCACCCCAGCCCACCCCACCGCCCCTCCCCCATTTTGCGGCATTTATAGTATTGTACAATATTATCGGTATGTAATCTTTTCAAAACATTCATTCATATTTGATTTTATTGTGTACTTGTTCCCGTACCTAGAGTCGTTTCAATGCTATAGTTTGTCAAAGGGTCGCATGTACTTATTTCAGTTTGGCTTGTGTGTGTGTGTGTGTGTGTGTGTGTGTGTGTGTGTGTGTGTGTGTGTGTTCTTTGTTCCTGCCATGTTTGGTTGCCTTGTCTCGTTAATAATAACATTCTGTTCAAACCAACCGTTGTTTTGAGAAAGAAAAAAGAATTCGGGAACTGATTGTTCTCTACTTTAGAGCAGAATATAAAGCATTATGAGGAAGACAAGTACAATAGTGGGGCCGGGTAGCTCAGTTGGTAAGAGCGTCTTGCTAGTAACCGAAAGGTCGCTGGTTCGAATCCCGGATTGGTCAACGTGTGATCATATTATTTTCCCCTTTACCAACAACTGGCCCGCTGGTGTCAGCATAAATCGGTCCAGTAGTCACCTATATGCGAAAGTGTCGTGTGACTATAATCTACAAAACTACAACAAGTACAACATGTTGAAGGAGAACTAAAACACTGTAGATTAAAGGATTCCCTATACAGGTATTTTGCTAAACAGCTTTGTCTTAAGAAACAAACCAAGTGAGGTATAAAATCCATTTACTATTTATATAAATTAATAAAAACCACATACTAATCTTTAAACAAATTTTAATTTACTATAATTTATTCAATAAAATCAATTTACTAATTTTAGAAATAAAATCCATTTCCTTAAATATAATCCAGTTACGATTTATTATGACTTCGAACGCTCACGAGTCAAACAATTTTAATTATCCACACACACCCACGGGCGTGCGTACACACGCACGCACACACAAGTTTTATATAAAACATAATTATGTAATAGTTGTGACTAAAGACTTATTACTTTTGGGGAGGAGAAAGAGGGAACAAATTACTTTTTTTTTTAAAAGCACACTCACCAAAACCTTAGCTAACATGTGATTCCGGACGGAAGCATTTTAGAGAACGGCATGTTTAGAAAGTCGTTTAATCTGGTGTTTTGCTCCTTCACACTGTTTACTCGTGTTCCTACTAGAAATATATATGTATACTGGAGTCAGGCTTTAAAGAACGAAAGTTGAATAGTTACAAGTTTGCGCTAATACTAGGTATGAATAAAGGTCAAGATTCTCCTAACACGCTGCCACAATAGGATATCAATACCGGTACATCAAGGTTTACGATTCAGTGGAATGTCTCCGATAACAATACACAATTTTTTTTACATATTCATGATTATAAGTTCTGACCTGCTACACTGCATTATATTATATTATATTATATTATATTATATTATATTATATTATATTATATTATATTATATTATATTATATTATATTATATTATATTATATTAAAACTACACCATTATGAGTGAATCAGTGATTTCTATCTTGAGCATGGATTTGATTGATTTATTTATTCATTTGTAATTTCTTTTGTTTTGTTTTCTTTCTTTTTTTTTTTAAATTACTGGCAAATTCTTGTTGAGAAAGTATCAACGTTTCCTGATTGTGATTGTGACAGCCTTTACAATACACGTGCTTAAAGTTTGGTGGTGGTTACTGTCATTATTATCAACTTGTCCGAGTTGCCTTACATCATAAATTCCTCTGCTGCACCGAGAAGTTCGGAGCTTCTCAACACGCAGCACAGGGCATGTTACACAACAGCTGGACTAATTACACCGTACCATAGGTAGTGAATATTGCCCCATTATTTATGCTATATCGCCGCAGCACAATCAATCATCTCTGTGCTATACGCAACGTGTCCGGGGACGTTAATCTACACAACTCAAACTCAACTCATCTCTGTAGACATTCGCAAACAATATAAAAACACTGTAAAAATTCCTGACGCAAGAAAGTATACAGGCTAAATGAAAGTAAACATTTTATGACAAGAAAATTGTTCGTGTTCTCAGCAACTCTGTACACACAGGAACATTTTTGTTTTAAATTCGAGCACGTCATGATGTTTAAGAGCAGAAGAGAATATAAGTATTGCTGAAACGCGACGAACCTTTTGAGGGGCCGGGTAGCTCAGTTGGTAAGAGCGTCTTGCTAGTAACCGAAAGGTCGCTGGTTCGAATCCCGGATTGGTCAACGTGTGATCATATTATTTTCCCCTTTACCAACAACTGGCCCGCTGGTGTCAGTATAAATCGGTCCAGTAGTCACCTATATGCGAAAGTGTCGTGTGACTATAATTTACAAACAAACAAACAAACGAACCTTTAGTGGGGCCGGGTAGCTCAGTTGGTAAGAGCGTCTTGCTAGTAACCGAAAGGTCGCTGGTACGAATCCCGGATTGGTCAACGTGTGATCATATTATTTTCCCATTTATCAACAACTGGCCCGCTGGTGTCAGTATAAATCGGTCCAGTAGTCACCTATATGCGAAAGTGTCGTGTGACTATAATCTACAAACAACAACAACAACGACGAACCTAATTAATCACCTCAAAACAGACAGACTAAGACATGCACGGACAGACTTACACTTGCGTTGACAGACAGAGAAGATAGACAGACAAACACACACACACACACACACTAAACTGGTCTGTTCTGTTATCTAGCACCAATGTCCTTAAATCTTAAAACACGGAAATCCGGAGTGCAGCATCACATCGCATTGAACTGTGAAGACAATAATCCTCCCCGTTGGACACCACATACATCCCCACGCATAATCCCAGCGAGAAAGTCACCAGCAATTCTCGTGTTTATTTGTACTGAGAAACCGAACACAAACGCTGATGCACAGGACTGTTAACTTTCGTTTCCTTGTCATATTAAATAGGTACGTTTTCATCGAACTGATATTTAGAAACTAGCTACACATTCATCAGAGGGTCTCGAGTATTCGTGTACTGAGAAACACCGATGCACAGGTATATTAACTTCAGTTTACGATCGTATTAGTACTTTTCCATTACATTGATAGTTAGAAACTAGCTACACATTCATCAGATGTTATCGTTTATGTGTGGACTGAGAAATGCTGGAGCACATGATTGTATTAACTTTAGTTAACTATCATATTAATACCAAGATTTAATATGAGGGCCAAAGGCTATTAGCCTATATGCCAAACTATGCTATGCTATTCTAGTACGTTCTCATTGATTTCAGATAAATACAAACCAAGCTAGAAATTTACCAGATGTTCTCGTTTATGTTTTGTGCTGAGAAACTACACACAGACGCTAATGCACGTGTATTAATTAACTTTCCTTGCATATCACCTGAGTACATTCTCATCGAATTTATATTTAGAAACTAAAATTAGAAATTCACTACTGGTATTTTCGCTTTTTGTTTTTGCTAACTAAATCGGCATTTAGCCTAGTTCAATTTCAGCAATGTGTTGTTCACGTCAACTCTCAGGCTGCTATGCCTATTCAGAAAACGAAACTTTAGCAAGAAATGTAGGCCTACTAGTTGTTTCATTTTATGTTATTGTTACAAACTATTTGAAAACGAAATACATTTACAAACTTGTTTTCTCCAGTTGGGCAGCGGACCTTAGCCACAAATCAACAATCGCTGCTCCTTGTTAAATCATACAAGTAAAAGTCCCGTGTCTAAAGGCCTATGTTATCTAATAAACAGAATCAGCTAAACAAAACCAATCGCTGTTTTGTCATCGTGCGATGTACAGTGGCGCCAACGAGAAAATCTCCACTTGGTATAAATTATCGGTATATTTTATTTTATAATCAGATTCAACGAGAGAAGCTACCTTTTATCATCTGTTACGATCTACACTAGAAAATCGCCAGTGCAAATCGGAAGAGATAATAAGAATACACCATCGGCCTCTACACTTGGTAATACAGAAGAATGTCCACCACATTATTTTCGTTTTCCCCTTATATAAATGTTAATTTCAATGAGAAGACTTCTAAAGGTATAACAACGACGATACTATACTTATATCTCGTCGTTGCTATACCTTTAGAAGTACTGAACGTTCTCTTACCACAAACATCTTCTCGCGACACGCGAACATCAACAATGAAAGTCACCTACGACGCTTCAATACTATCCCTGTATATATAAAACAAACACTGAATACTGTTGTACAGAATAGCACGGTACAAGACTAATTATTTTTCAAATGACAGACAAGAGACACACGTAGGCCTCTATATATACACCACCGAATTATTTTCCATAAAAGAACCTCACTTGGGAATAAATTAAAGTTGGTCGAGCCGTTCTAATATTCAGCATAAAACATTATTGGCGACGTAACAATGCGAACATCAACCAATAAAACTTCGCACATAATACTACTATCCCAGCATAAAATAAGCACTGTAGGCTACTCACAAACTCGCGTTTTTTTTTTAATGAGAAACTAACATCTTTTTGTTGCAGAAACAAAGTCATTAAATATGACCAAATTGGCTTTAAACATTTTTCTGCAAACGCGACAAAGCGCACATGAACAACAAAATATAAAACCTCGCACGTCAATGTGACAGTATTTTTCAATGTAGCACCCACAGTAGAGAGTCGTAGTGGCAAAGTTCAGTTAAAAACAGCGCGAGCTTTCAAAGCTTTCAGTTGAGAATAAGTTGTGTGTGTGCGGGTCGCATGAAGTCGTATGAGTGTCACCCAGCCGGATACATTCCAGGATGATTCAAACCACCAAACCCACGCCACCAACTGGAGCGAAGGGGATCGAGCTACAGTATTCTAATAAACAACTTTACTACTACAATCTACTACGGTGCAACGGAAAGAGAAAGAGAAAGAGAGAGAGAGAGAGAGAGATAGAGAGAGAGAGAGAGAGAGAGAGAGAGAGAGAGAGAGAGAGAGAGAGAGAGAGAAAGAAAGAGAGAGAGAGAGAGAGATAGTGTGTGTGTGTGTGTAGAAAAAGGAATTTGGAGATTACACCATGTCAACTTGTTCAGTTCTCGAGGACTGGATTTATTTTCCGGGAACTTGCAAAGCTATAAATATAATATTGATTTTTTGGGCTTTTGTTTTTCCACCTGGCCGCGCGAGTGCCAATTCTCTCTCTCTCTCTCTCTCTCTCTCTCTCTCTCTCTCTCTCTCTCTCTCTCTCTCTCTCTGAACTAGTTGCAAGACATGTCCAAAGGACCTAATGCTATTATCCTAATTAAAGGTTTCGACTTCAACTTATCTCTGTCCGATTTGTGCTTACCTCTGTGTGTGTGTGTGCGTGTGTGCGTTTATGTGTGTGTGCGGGCGCGCGTCCTTGTGAGTGTGTGTGAGCGCGCGTCCACACTTTCAATACAGAATTCAAATGAGGCACAGTTGTATTACTTTTCATCTCTACCTCTTCCTGAGAGATGAGTAGAATGTTTTGTATTCATATGCCTGTACTGTAAGCTTATAGTGTTTAGACAAAACATCGAGATACAGTATTGCGAGAATCTTAATAGCGGTGGAGAAAAGGATAGTGCATAAATGTAGGGACCGAAGGGTAAGGTTAAGGGAGTGGGGGGTTAAAGAGGGGACAAGTGGAGGGGGGCCGGACAGGTGGAGGGGAGTGGGCACGGGTAGGAACAAAAGAGTGAAGGGTCGGTGGCCGCGAGGTCGGTAAAGGTGAGGTGAGAGTTCCAAATCTTGAGGCCGAGTGACAAGAGTTTATAGAGCAAGACTTCAGGTGAACGTTCCAAATCTTGAGGCAGAGTGACAAGAGTCTATAGAGAAAGACTTCAGGTGAACGTTCCAAATCTTGAGGCAGGGAGACAAGGAGTCTATTATAGAAGATGATTTCAGCAGGCAATGATACTCTGTAAAAACCTGAGGACTCGTACAACCTCCAAGATACCACATTTAAAAACAAACACAAAAATAAATCTTATTGTCTAGTACGATATTTTTTTTAGTATACGGTGTCTGATAAATAACTATCATATCCTATTCTCTCCCGTAACTCAAAGGTCGTTGGGGCACCACAGATGATCGTTTAACCAGCGTGATCCATCCCTCTTTGTCATCAGCAACCCTCATGGCTTCGCTCAGTGTCAAACCAGTCCAATCTCGAATGTTGTCCTCCCACCTCTTTTTCTGTCTCCCTCTTCTTCTGCCTCATTGCACCGTGCCTTGCAGGATGGGTTTGTGCGTGCAAGGCCTGATGCTCTGGTAAAGTGGCCAGTATCCCGGCCATACCATCGGAGTTTCCGTTTCTTCACCACTGTGAGCATGTCATCATAACTGGTATGGCTTTTCCTGCTTTCAAACTTAAATAGACTGCTGCACAGACGTGTATAAAAAGGAACTTGAACACAGAATTCCCCTCGAGGGGCCGGGTAGCTCAGTTGGTAAGAGCGTCTTGCTAGTAACCGAAAGGTCGCTGGTTCGAATCCCGGATTGGTCAACGTGTGATCATATTATTTTCCCCTTTACCAACAACTGGCCCGCTGGTGTCAGTATAAATCGGTCCAGTAGTCACCTATATGCGAAAGTGTCGTGTGACTATAATCTACAAACAACAACAACAACAACAACAACAACAGAATTCCCAGTGCAGATTTCAAGTCAGAGTTGACAGTAGTATCCAGCCTTTAACTGTGAAGGTAAGATGACAGTCCTTGTGGATTATATTCTTCCATTTTAATATAGGAGAGTCAGTTCTCTTGGTTGATGGATTGCGCAGATGTTTTGGTTGTAGGTCATACTATAGAGAGGACACTGGGTCTGATCCGAAAAATAAAATTATGCGGTTTCACGCGCGAGCCGAGAGATAAGGGGCTGGGTAAGCTAGTTGTAAACTTTGGGATTACTGTTGTCAGCTGAAACCACCAACTACACACACAAAAGCGCATAACACAGAGCACGCGCGCGCGCACACACACACAAACACACACACAAACACACACACGCACAAACACACACCTCAAGCTCTAAAGGTTCTTCAGCGAATGCTTTTACAAATAATTTCACAAAAAGATGAATAATTATTGTAATGGTCATAATGATGATGGTGGTGGGCATGAGGGTGGTGATGACGATGGTGATGACGATGATGATGATGATGATACTGCTGATAATGATGATGATGACAGAGACAACTATAAAGTTTGGAGGGTGGTGCCAACGAAGCTGTTGCTCCTACTGCTAATAGCTTTCGTAGTCGTCGAAGAAGAAGAAGAAAAAGAAGAAGAAGAAGAAGAAGAAGAAGAAGAAGAAGAAGAACAACAACAACAACAACAACAACAACAACAACAACAACTTCAAGATGGTGATGACGATGATGATGATGATGATGATGATGATGATGATGATGATGATGATGATGATGATGATGATGATGATGATGATGACCGACGACACGATTCTAACGACGACAAGAACGTTCAAAACCAGCGTCAACATTGTTGTCGCTTTCAGACTATATTTCCATGTAAAACAACCAACATCGGCGCGGACCATCGCGATGGAGCACATTGACACGCATCATTACTTATCGATCTCGGGTTTTTCCCTGCACTAAGCCTTGCCCGTGTGCTGTTTGCACGAAAGATCGATTTCCTCCTCCCCCTCCCTCAGTCTCCCCAAACGGCTTCTGTTATTGCATAATTTGACCTACTTGCAAACAGCTATTTTTTTCAGAATTGCAAATGATGTCGTCCTACCTCACATAAAGGATCGAACTCGATCCATCTCCACCCTCCCTCGTTCCCCTCCTCCCCCAATACTTTCCTATCCTATCCTCGTCGAAACAAAACAGTAACTTCGGTGAAATAAAGGACGTTCAATGAAAGAAACAAAATACCAGGTTCCTATATGATCTAATGTGTGAGGTTAAGGTGTAGGGTGATTAGGGCATCAGTGATAAGGTATAGTTGAGGTGTGTTTTAAAGGCAAAGATCTTTCCTGGTAATCCTTTAGTGGTCAAGGAGAGGGAGAGAGTGTTTGGAACCTCCCTTTTATCTGTGGAAGCGTACGGATGGAGATGTCTATCTCTCGTCTTCCTCGCACCTCCATGTAATTGCTCAAAAAGAGATGAGTATGAGTATTGTTGTCTTTCATATATTGTATTGTATTTACTCACATCACACTGTGCAATATACCTGGGCCTGTGATTTGTAAATGCTGCTGCTGCTACTACTACTACAACTACGACGACTACTACTACTACTACTACTACTACTACTACTACTACTACTACTAATAATAATAATAATAATAATAATAATAATAATAAACGCAAATTTTCTTCAATCGAACTCAAAAACGCAGCGAACAGAAAGCGGAATAGAAATCAATTCGTATTTTTGAAATTTAGAGTGACTACATCGATTACAATAATTAAAGGAATACATTATTCATTAGTGCGTTTGTTATAGAATTGTCGAAGTATAAGGGGTGGGAGGGGGGAGGGGAGAGAGATAAGAGAGGGGGGGAGAAAGGTGAGAGAGAAAGAAGCATGGAGAGTCACAATGTGTGCAGATCGCAATTTTATGCAAGAATGCGTCCTACCTGAATTGACCTACTTTGGGGAGCAGGTATTTTCTGGACTAGCCAGACGCTGATTACGCAGCTGGGTAAAACTTTTGTTATTGTTTTGTTTTGTTTCTGTATTTCTTCTTCTTCTTTTAATGTCCGTCTGTCGCATGTAGTATTGCGCTGTGGGGTCTTCCCTGGACAGAAGCAAAAAGGACCACAAAAAAATAGACTGTTGGTGTTGGTGTTTATTTGCGACGGTGGTGATGATGAAAATGGTGGTCGTGGAGGAGGTGCATGGTTGTAAGATGTGGTGGGGGTCATCTGTACATGTGCGCGTGTGTCACAGTGTGAGTGTGTTTTGAAGGCTTTGTCTGTGTGTATGTGTGCGTGTGTTATGAAAGCTTGTGTGTGCACATGCATACATGCAATGCTATATTAGCAAAGAATTCGCAGGGTTCAAATACTTGAATTACGTGGGGAAGGACACCCGACTATGACCGCGTTTCATACGCCTCCAAAACTCCACGTTTGAAATAAACCTTCCTTTTGAACTTTCTCGTGTAACATTTTAATATACACTATAAGACGCAAGTTTGAAATCCCTCATTTGAAAAGCTTCGCACAATAGTACCGCCTAAGCAACATCAAAAGGCCTTTTCATGGGCTCGAGCGCGTTGACACCACGCCATGCAAGACTGACTACTGCCGACTAGATTTGACTGGTTCGGATCGGCTTTTAGAAACTGACGCCGCCCGTAAAGCGAGCGAATGATAGGGTCGAGTGAAGGAAGGAACTTTGAGGTTTAACGTCTACACCCACCATTGGCGATATGGCAGACGAGGGTGAGTGAATCCGATCACAGCTTCATCAAGCGTGCCTCTATACAGCCGCTGATGTTCAGCATGTCTACCTAAAAACAGAACAGAGAGGACAATAGAATCACATAAAAATGATTCACGCATACGCTATGCCTCAACAGCCGCAAATACTCTGCACGCGTGCATAAAAGAACAGAGAGAATAGAATCAGAAAATTAGTCAAGCATGACTCGGAAGCCGCTAATACGCTGCAAGTGTACATAAAAGAACAGGTAGAGAGGATAAGGTCCAAAGAAAAGTCTGTTTACGGTATCCCGATCGACCCTCAATTTTGGGCCCGACCTTAAACTTTTGGGGGGTATCGATCGTGTGGAATAAAATTTGAAAACGCCAAAAATTTCGCACCCAAGGTGGAAAAGATTTAAAAAGAAAAAATAAAGCCGACCTATTGACCCTATTTTTTTTCCTATGTTACCGTAAACGGACATATTATTTGGGGGAGAGGGGGCCTAAAATAGAATAAGAAAATGATTAAAGCATGCCTCGACAGCTGCTGCTGTTCTGCACGTGTTCATACATAAACGGGAGGAGAATTATAGAATCAAACAAACAAATCATTTAAGCGTGCCTCAACAGCCACTAAATACTCTGTGTTCATAAAGGCCTAGAGGGGATCTCAACACTTAGCACTGAAGAGGATTTAGTGAGTGTGTGTGCCTCAGCAGGCCACCGCCATTCTGTTTTTAGACATACCGAAGAATGGCATTTACCGTGACTAACACAACAAGAAAGAGTTCACATGTAGCGATCTCGATTTTACCGAATTTTGTTGTTGTTGTTTTTGTTGCGTTTATAGTAGTAGTAGTAGTAGTGGTAGTAGTAGTAGTAGTAGCATCAGCAGCAGTAGTAGTAGTAGTAGCAGTAGTAGTAGTGGCTTCCTGCCCGAGTCATCTCATAGACAAACTTCAAAAAGTCCAGAATTGTGCTGCTAGGCTAGTCTTTAGGGCAAAAAAGCGCGATCACATCACTCCACTACTCCGTAAGCTTCATTGGCTACCCATAGAGGTCCGCATTAAATACAAACTGTCCGTACTGTGCCACAATTTCTTCTCTGGAACCTGCCCTTCATACCTGTCACATCTGCTGTCTGTCTATGTCCCTTCTCGCACTCTTCGCTCTTCTTCTGACTCTCGCACACTCTGCATTCAAAAAACCAACACCAAAATGTACGGAGAACCTACAGTAAAAGTTCTACTGTCGTTTTGACTGTCAAGATTTTTCTAGTCAGAGAGAGCAGTTAAGGGAAGGGTTAATGGAGAGGAAAGGGTAGGAAGGAGAGGTTGAAAGTCAATTAGTGAGGAGGATGTAAGCTTAGCATTTACTAAGTTAAACACTCGAAAGGCTGCTGGTCCTGACAATGTTACACCCAAGTTACTAAAAACATGTGCTAACCAACTTGCTGGTATTTTTACTGTTCTGTTTAACATGTCTTTTTCTCAGTCTGTTGTACCTACTCTTTGGAAGATGTCATGCATAGTACCTGTTCCTAAAAAGAATCCAGTCAAAGTTTTTAATGATCTTCGCCCTGTTGCTTTAACCTCTGTCACGATGAAAGTTTTTGAAAAATTTGTTCTTAATAAGTTATATGTTTTAGTATCAGATTTTATTGACCCACTGCAGTTTGCCTATAGAAGTAAGAGAAATGTTGGAGACGCTGTTCTCTTTGTCCTCAACAAAATGTACTCACATTTAGAAAATACAAATTATTGTGTCAGGCTTATGTTCTTTGATTTTAGTAGTGCTTTTAATACTATGCAATGCCATTCACTTGTTCAAAAACTAGCAGGCATGAATGTTGATATTAGAACTATTTTATGGATTTTTGACTATCTTACAAATAGACCTCAGTTTGTCAGAGTTCAAAACAATTCCAATTCTATTGTATACAATTCTAATATTGTTTTGACTAATACAGGAGCCCCTCAAGGAACTGTTCTAGCACCTTTTTTGTTTTCTTTGTACACCGCAGACCATAGACAAAAGCATGAATCCTGTCCCCTGATAAAATTGGCAGACCTCACAGCACTCTCTGGTCTTATTACCAACAACATGGACAACATGTACAGAGATAAAATAGATAGTTTTGTCAACTGGTGTGATTCAAATTTTCTAGATCTTAATGTAAGCAAAACAAAAGAAATGATAATTGATTTTAGGAAGGGAAACAAGTTTGATTTTAATCCTATCTTTATCAAAGGAGAAGAAGTAGAGAGAGTGCATGCATATAAGTATTTAGGTGTGGTTATCGATGATAGATTCCATTGGAAAGGTAACACAAAATACATTTACAAGCGGCTGCAAAGTATGATGTTTTGTTTAAGAAAACTGAGATCTTTTAATGTAAAACAGGAAATTTTACAAATGTTTTATACAGCTGTAATAGGAAGCATCATTTCTTTTGGAATCTCATGTTGGGGAGGAAACGTATCACAAACAGCCATCGGACAACATGATGACATGCTCACATTGGTGAAGAAATGGAAACTCCCATGGTACGGCCACGTCACCAGAGCATCAGGCCTTGCAAAGACCATCCTGCAAGGCACGGTGCAAGGATGCAGAAGTAGAAGGAGACAGAAAAAGAGGCGGGAGGACAACATTCGAGAAGGGACTGGCTTGACACTGGGTGAAGCCATGACTGTTGCTGAGGACAGAGAAAGATGGAGTACGCTGGTTAAACGATCATCTGTGGTGCCGCAACGACCTTCGAGTAACGCGATAGGATAGGATAGGATATGATAGGTGTGTGCGTGTGGGGTGGAGGGGAAGGAATCACTTTGTTCATTACCGCCTCTCCCCCAGTCCACTTTGAGTTCGCCTGCTCCCAGCCATTAAAGCGCTTTGTAAATATCCTTCTTCTTCTTCTTCTTCTTCTTCTTCTTCTTCTTCTTCTTCTTCTTCTTCTTCTTCTTCTTCTTCTTCTTCTTCTTATTATTATTATTATTATTACGAGCTTTTTCTTCAATCCAACTCAAAGAGCGGCGATGTGCAGAGATCGCTATTAGTAGTACAAAAGTCGGAATAAACATACACATTTTTTTGCTGTTGAAATGTTTACATGGATTGCATCCAATGCCATTACTGAACGGAGCAAAGAATCCGGAGCACCCAAATAAAACCCTCGGTGTCTTGAAAAAGTCTCGTACCTAAGTCACGTTAGGTTCGTCCCACGCGTGGTGAAGGTTGGAACCCGCGACCTTCGGCCTTGAAAGCCAGGTCTCTATCCACTGACACACCAGGCCACCCCAATATCAAACGTCAACAAATGACATTTTACAAACCAATGACATCAGCATCACTCTCCCTCTCCCTCCCCTCCTCACCCCACGCCCCGCCTTCCATCTCACTCACACACACACACACACACACACAGACAAACACACGCGCGCGCGCACTCACGAATGAGCATTGAGGTTTAACGTCTACTATTGGCGATATGGCAAGATATGGACAACCATCCCAAGGAACAAGGGCTAGGGCTCTAAATCAACACTGAACCACCTGAGAAATCATACTGCTATGGACAGTGAAAAATTTCCACTTTTATCTTACCACGGGATTGGATTATATATGAATACACAGCATGGATTATATATGAATACACAGCATGGATTATATATGAATAAACAGCATGGATTATATATGAATACATAGCATGGATTATATGTCAATGCATAGCATGGATTATATATCAAATCATAGCATGGGTTACATATGAATACATAGCATGGATTATATATCAATACACAGCCTGGGTTATATGTTAATACATAGCATGGATTATATATCAATACATTGCGTGGATTATATATCAATGCATATCATGGATTATATATCAATACATAACATGGGTTATATATCAATACATATCATGGATTATATATCAATACATAGCATGGATTATATATCAATACATAGCATGGATTATATATCAATGCATAGCATGGGTTATATATCAATACATATCATGGGTTATATATCAATACATATGGATTATATATTAATGCATAGCATGGGTTATATATATCAATACATAGCATGGGTTATATATCAATACATATCATGGGTTATATATCAATGCATAGCATGCATTACTAAACAATACATTCGATCGGAGGAGGAGAAAAAGAAGAAGAAGAACACCACCACCACCACCACCACCACCAACAACAACAACAACAACAAGACGATGAGGAAGAGGAGGAGGAGGAAGATTATGGACAAAGAAAGACATGCATTGAAAACGGTCACGACTTGTAAAGGGTTATGCAGTGTACAGTTTAAAACGTGGACACTGGGATGCATGAAGTCCAAACATTTAATCTATTCACTCGGTACGTTTTCGGCCGGCTCATTGACAGTTTACACTCTGGGATGGGTATAGACTTAAATCCGTCGAGGCCTTATTCCAAAGTTGACAGACAGAAGGAGCAAGCCCCGTCTAGCTAGTCTCAGCTGTGCTGTACGTTTGTGTTGTTGTTTCATTTGAAGAAGGACTGCTGTGTTTTAAACGACACGCAACAATTTCATTCCCCAGTCAGGTGAATCACAATTCAGTTACCTCCGAGGATGGAGTAGTCTTTCCCTCCCTCTATCACTGCACCCTTTCCCCCTCCCCCACAACACTCCACCTTCTTCCTTCGTGCATACCCTGGCACCCACCTCATCCTCACTCTCCCCCATCACTCCTCCTTTGAACACACAACATCACACCAATGCTTCAGTGCAAGACGATGAGGTTATTGAAACAGGGCAACTCGCACGATCAATAAATACGCACCTTGACAGATCGATGAAAAAGATTTTCACTCAAGTTCAAGCTTCGTAGTTTCGTGTTTCGTTGAACTAACTAACAAATCTGAACCTCAACACAGCTCCGATAGTAAATATGTCAATGTATGTGTTTGGGGTGGGCTTGGGTGACGTGTGGGAGTATGTGTGTGTGTGTGAGAGTGTGTGCGCGCGCGTGTGCTTATGCGTTAACTTTGCTTTTAAAATAAAAAAAAAGTCGTACGACTCTAATGCTGGTCAGGAAAATCGCCTTGTAACATTGCAACACATTAACGAACATGTCAGTTTCCGCCCTGGGGAAATTGAGGCTCGGTAAGAAAAAGTGCAAAGTCATTCCAAAAAAAAAGAAGGGAATTCCTGTTGCGGGATCTGTACATCGAACATTAAGACGCGCCTATTGCCCTTTGCGCTGCGCTCCATCTATCAGAGGCGACGTAAAACCAACACAAATATTTTCCTAAATATACTAAATCAGTGCTAAGCGACAATATAACAAGATGGCAATGCGTGCCAAATGTATTTCCACACATTCACACACAGCGAAAAAAAAACACACAACCACCGCAATGTCAACTAGCCGACAACCCGGATCGGAACGTAACTGCGGAACGCAACTGAAGGATGGCCCATGATCTTAAGGTACCTGTAAAACAAAAATTAACAAAATCGTTTTAGGCTTTGTGGAGACATTAAGCAAAAGCGTGTTTATCAATGAAATGACTCCAGTGGCCTTAAGCAAATGTGATGGCACACGAGAGGAGATCATCTTGAACGACATTCCAAAACAAAACCACACCTAGCCGTCCAATAAAACGTCCATTTACAAGTCAGCATTCACAATTTCGGTATTATTGTTTGTTATTCTTGTGGATGTGGTTTTTCCAACTCAATAACGGAATCAGGTAAAATAGCGAGGGACATACAATAAAGCTGGTCCGGCAAAAAGAGCAAAAAAAACATCTAGCGTAGATATCATTATTTTTTTTACATCGACTCGACTTCAGGGTTAAGAGATTGAGGGGTGGGGGGGAAAGGAGAAGGGGTTTGGTGACTCTTATCTTTACCTATTCTACATTAATTTGTGCGAATGAGCAAACAACAACAATAACAACAACAACAACAACAACGACGACAACAACAACAACAAATACCCAGGCATAATCAATAAATCTTAATCTCACATTGATAGTATCCCTTTTCTACAAGACATACCATCGTTAGAGGTACCTATAACTGATCTACATAATTAACTATTTCCTGTATAATTCATTCCCAGGTGATTCAAGGTTTTGTTTATTTAACCGACAGTTCCGAGAAAACCGCACCTTGGGATTTTGAACCTGTACACGCGACAGAGATAAAACGCGAATACGGTGTGAGTCAGCCGTTATAAATAGACTTCAGGTTGTCATGTCTATTTTGAAGCAAGTAAAAAGAAAAAAAAAGAAGGAGTACGTCTGTTAGCGCCGTGTTGTTTTTAATGTCTTTATCTGTCTTTGTCTCTGAAGGTTAATCACGTACTCTAACGCATGCACGTACAATAAACACACACACTCACACAAACAAACACACACACACAAACACATACGTTATCTCATTTTCTTTTTGAAGACCTTAATTTACCATCCGCTGACCTCGATGACACTTCCAGAGAGAAGGACAAGGTTTAGCTCTCTATTGCATAGGCGTTTAGGACGACTTGAATGTATAAGTATAAGTACCTTTCCTGAGTCCCTCACCTTTGGTTGCCTGCTACCCTCTCCCTCATTCGAGTTTTACTTAAAACTGTTATGTTTTTAAAGTATGCATTCATCTAATCCATGCATTTTATCTGTTTGATGCTTGCTTCTACCTTCCTACTTATTTGTGCATGTGTGTACGTGTGTATGTGTGTGTGTGCGCGCGCGTGTGTACATTATCTGTCACATTTTATTGTATTTATTACTATTATTTTTAAATCTTAGAGTATTTTAAACTGTTATACAATTCATTGTTATTGTGATTATTCAGTATTCATTACGGTTGTCTATTGTTATGTTTATGTGCATTGTTTTTGTTTTTTTTTATGTTTTATGCGCTTTGAGCAGAAATGTCTGATATGTGCGCTTTATAAATAAAACTATTATTATTATAAGGACGTTCCATGGAATCCTGATTTTTAAACTGCACGTGCTTTAAATCTAATGGCTGCTTCGCTGTCTGCCGTCGGCCCCCCCCCCCCCCACAATCCCCACCACCACCCTTTCTAAACTCTTTCCCTCTCTCCCCCTCCCTCTCCCTCTCCCCCTCCTCCTCCTCCTCCTCTCTCTCTCTCATTTTCATAGTACAAAAATATGTACCCTTCTCCCCATCGTCCTCCTTTGCCATATCATGAAATGACATGCTCTCCTTCTCTCTCTTTCTCTAACTCCCCCACCCTCTCTCCCCCCCACTCTCTCTCTCACTCGCTAATTATCTTCATGCCCACTCCCAACTACTCATATGCCTATCACATTCTTTCGCCTCCTGAAGGGCACGAATAAAACAATTGCCCGTTTCCCCCTATAACACTCCCAGTTAAGTAGGGCCACAATAAGTGACTAATACTAGTCATAGGCCTACAAATAATGAACGGTCCTGTTGGTCACGATCAACATAACACCAGTAAGCAAGACAACCTAGACTACAAGCACTGCACCTCCAATCAAACCATTAGTCACGAAAGCCCAGGTAATAAAACAACCTCATTAGTTCGTATAATATACGTGTCCGCAGTTGGAAAATGTTTGTAGTATTATTAGTAATAAGCTTAATGTTATTATTTATGGTTGCATTTCAGTTTTAATTGTATGTCTGTTTGTCCATGCGTGAGAATGAAGTGGTCTAAAATCACAACGTGAAGAGACTTTAAAATAAAATATTGAATTGAATTGAATTGAATTGAACAACCTCATTATGTGTATCGCATTTGCTGGGCGCGCGCGAGTCCTTCATAATCATTATTAGTGCAGGTGCACCAATATCTACAGGCACTACATTTTTACTGCGTATTTATGAATGAGTGCACCGATACTTACATACATTACGTAGTGCTGTGCACTTATTTAATAGTGCGGGTGCACCGACAGTTATAGGTTTTGCAAACAAAGGGATTGTGCGAGCCTTAAAGTTCGCCTGAGGTTAAGATCAAAATTGACCAGGAAAAGAAACAACTCAGAAAATGTCCGATTCACGCCAAGAGATGACCATCTGCTTAAATATAATCATTTATTTTTGGGGACGCCTAATAATTAGCAAAAAAACAAAAATAATCTAAACCTGGTGTCCGACCTTTCAAGGTATCGTCTTGTATAATGGTATTGGATGCAGTCATTCTAAAATTAAATAAAATAACAATTGCATTTCTATTTCGCCTTCTGTAATAGCGATTTCTTCAGATCGCCGCGCTTGGAGTTCGAGTGAAGAAAAAGCGCGTGATAGCAGTCTATATTCTGAAATCGCTTATCCCCCTTTTAGCGGTCCTGATTTGGCTCGGAAGAGTCCGCTGGACCTAAAGCAATAATCCTGTAATGTAATGTAATCCCCTTTTAGAATTATAAAGTAACTAACACCCAACGGATGAAGGCAGCCGTGCGTGACGAACATGCTCCAAGGCGTTTGCTGTAAGTTAACCAAGCGGATGAGGATTGTGATACCTGTGGTATTGATAGACGCTTAATCAAAAAGCCCTTTGCTGGGCTCGCGAGGTGACGTTGTCGAGGACGTCCGAATGTCTTTTAAAGCTGCTCGCAGGCTTATTGGAGAGTTTTCACTTTTAACAAAAGGGGGATTAATGAACTCTTCCCTATTTGCTCTGGTGCCCCGGGTACGGTAATTTACCTAAACTCTTCTATCAACACACGATCTAGTGAAAAAGTTACTTTTTTTTTCCTACATAGCCTCATTTTAAGTCTATAATAGTGCATGTGTACATTCCTCCTATACTCAGAAAATGGCCTTCGTCAAAATGCCATTATAGGTACACCAGTCATTTCTGAATAAGACTTTATATAGTCTACTAAGAGAAAAGAAAACCCCGACCCAGGGACATAGTTACAATCGATTTACGGTCGATAGGAGGGAATTCATGAGTCGGAGGTGGAGATGGGGAGTTTGGGGGACGACAGAGAGAGAGAGAGAGAGAGAGAGAGAGAGAGAGAGAGAGTATGCGTGAGCGCTTGTTTGTGTGGGTGTGTGTGTGTGTGTGTGTGTGTGGAGGTATAAGCCTTAAAATGGGTGACTGACCTTGCTTTTTATGCAAAGAATGGGTGTGTGTATTAGCCACCCACTTTTTTCCAGCCACCCACTTTTTTCTAAGTACACAGGTGTGCTCTTTTAGTGCATGGGAGTGCAGTTGTGCTGTGCATGAGAGTGTTTTAAGTACAAGGGAGTGCTCTATCCGGGACGGAGAAAATCCAGTCAATTTTCGGAGAAATTTTGAAGAAAGTTCGACCTATTTCGTGACGAACTAGGTCAACTTTTTTACACGAAAAAACCAATTTTGCATTACATTCTTACATTTTTAGAAGAAGTTTTGCGTTCCGTTCTTTCCGTCAAAAAAAAACAACACTTTCCGATTCCTACATTCTTAAATAAACCCAGTTGTGAAGTATTGCAAGTATGTGTGCGCGTGTTTGTGTGTGGGTGTTTGGGGCTAGGGTTGAGAAGGGTAAGAGATATGCGCGATTGCCAGAATGTCTAGAATATAGACGACAATGTTCAGTGCTCTCCCCTCCCTGTCTCTGTCACTTCTATTATCGCTCATTTTCTCAGAGAGCAGTCATTCATACAGTGTCAGCCACGTTGAATGCAACCGATCTACACCTAGACAACTTTTTCGTCAATACTACTAGCAAGAAAGGAAAAATAACAACCAAAGAAAGGTCGCCAGTACATAAATAGGTGAACCGTTACAGCATAACAACTGACAACTTCTTTGTAACTGTAAATTATAGCCATACGACATCGAAGCGTATAGGCGACTACTGGTCACATTATTCGGACACCAGCGAACCAGTTGATGGTAAAGGTAAAATAATATGGTCACACGTTGGCCAATCAGGGATTCGAACCAGGGACCTTTCGGTTACTTAGTAAGCCACTCTACCAACTTTATTGGCTCCGACGCCCCCGTATAAAGTAAGAATAAGAACATCCCAAAAGGACACACAGCTAAGGTCCCAAATCCGCGCAGTCATGATAAGTGTTTATTTCCGGACTGACTGTCAGTTTCCGGCGGCTGTTTCTCTTTCGTTGGGCAACAGACAGCCTAGCCGTTGACAGTGATGGACAACACAGCGCTTGAAACTGATTCCCTCGTCGTCCTCTTTACAGTTTTGAGATGGGTAAAGAAGGTACAGCAAGGAAAAAAACACATAATTAGGTCCTGTTCCACCCTGTCCTGGGTAGCGCTGCTCTCTTGCGGATGCCGCGCTTTCGATGAGAAGGCATCCCGACTTTGGCCTGCATGGGTGAATGAATAAAAGGAATAAATCAGCTTCTGACGAAGAGGCGTTTTTGTTAAATACATGATTATATAGAGAATCTTTAACATGCTGTTTTAGCTTTTACGACCTTTGTACTTGTCTTTCAAATAAATAAATAAATAAATAAATAAATAAATAAATAAATAAATAAATAAATAAATAAACCAATGAATAAAGTGATGCAAATATTTGTAAAATAGATTAATCTCAACAGTAATACAACGTTTTTTCACTTAATTTTTGCCAGATAGGCAATTTAAATAGTCAAATGAGACACGGGTTTCAGTTTCATTAAGCGTAGATTTAACATGAACTATAGATTAGCCTACAATAGCAGCACAGCAAGCATCGTGTGTCTCTATATTATATTATGGCTAGGCAAGGCTGTTGGTTTTTTCAACAACAACAACAATCACTTTTATAGTGCGCTTTTTCAGCTCAAGGGCTGCTCAAGGAGCTGGCCGATACAGAATGAAACTTTAACCCACCGAGGCGCCCACTTGCGTATAGTCTGAGGCCCAGACAACTGAGCACGATCGTGGTTGAACCAGGGATTTACAGCGTAAAACCTAATTCAGATTGAATGTTCCACCGCCCTGGCTCAGTGGTAGAGCGTTCGCCTGGCACACCGATGAACACAGGTTCCAATCCAGTGGTGGCAACATAACAGGCCATTTTTACTGTCCATCTCAGCAGTGTGATTGCTCTGATGGTTCAGTGTTGCGTTAGGTCCCTAACCTCTTCTCCCTTGGATGGTTACCCCCGTCTGCCACGTCGCCAATGGTGGAGGCAGACGTTAAACTTCAATGTTCATTCATTCATTAAGATTGAAGAGAAAAAGATTACTACTACGCAGCCGTCTTACATTTACCACACAGGACGGACTTCGGAGAAAATCCTCTCAGTGGGCTACGATGTTGGCAGGTACGGAATTTGGCAAAGCCTACAAGATTTTGTGCTCGGATGAAAACAAGTTCTTCAGTTGATAACACATTTGTTAAACGACCCCGTTAGAAAAAAGGACGAGCGTTACCTGTGAAAAAAGACCAAGGAAATTAGTTGTCAAGGGTGCAAATGAAAGCCAAGACAGCGTAAGCTTTTAACCCGTAAATCTTGTGCTCACTTTGGTCAAGCGCTCTGTTTTCATTGTGTTGCAGGTTTGGGAATTTATTGCAGCAGCCAGTCGCTTGTCATCACTCTTCCCAAAAAAGGTAACCTTCAGGAATGTGAAAATTACCGCACCATCAGCCTCATCAGCCATCCCAGCAAAGTCCTCCTGAAAATAATACTCAACACGTTGAAACTGAACAGATTTTCAACCTCAGAATAATCTGCGAGAAATACCTACAGCACCAACAAAATCTATATCATGTGTTCGTAGACTTCAAAAAGGCGTTGGACCGAGTCTGGCATGCAGCTCTGTGGGCAGCCTTGAGAGTGTACAACATCAGCCCTAAAATTATTGAAGTCATCAAAAGCATGTATGACCAGGCTAGGCTACCAGTGCAGTCTTCCACAACAGCGCCATCGGAAACTGGTTCAGAACAACAATCGGCGTGAGTCAGGGATGCCTACTCTCTCCAACACTCTTCAACATCTTCCTAGAGCGCATCATGCCAGATGCCCTTCTAGATCACGGAGGCACAGTCAGCATAAGAAGAAGAGCAATCTCCAACCTTCGTTTTGCGGATGGCATTGATGGATTAGCTGGAGAGGAACAAGAACTTGAACAGCTGGTACAGAGGCTTGAAACCACCCCCAGAGCCTATGGAATGGAAATAAGTGCAATGAAGACCAAAATGATGACCAACAACACCAATGGCATCAACACGGACATCAAAGTCCAAGGCCAATCCCTCAACACTGTGCATAGCTTCAAATATTTAGGAGCCATTGTATCAGACAATGGGTCCCGACAGGAAATCCTCTCCAGGATCGCACAAACAACTGCTGTCGAGGTTGAAGCCAATTTGGAAAGACAGGACCATCAGTCTACATTCCAAGGTAAAACTGTTGCGCTCTCTTGTCATCTCCATCTTCCTATATGCTTGCGAAACAAGGAAACAGCAGATCTCCAACGAAGAATACAAAGCCTGGAGATGAGGTGCTACAGAAGAATTCTGGGCATTTCCTATACCTAGCACATCACAAACGACGAAGTCCGACAGACCATCACACAAGCCATTGGACAACACGATGAACTGCTCACAGTGGTCAAAAAACGGAAACTCCGATGGTGTGGCAACGTCACCAGATCATCGTCTTGCAAAGACCATCAGGCAAGGTGCAGTGCAAGGAGGTAGAAGAAGAGGGAGACCGAAAAAGAGGTGGGATGACAACATTCGAGAATGGACTATTTGTACACTGAGCGAAACAATCAGGGTTGCTGAGGACAGTGACAGACGGAGTACGCTGGTTAAACGATCATCTGTGGTGCCCCAACGACCTCCGAGTTACGGGATAGGATAGGATAGGATAGCTTTTGCCCAGGAACGGAATGGTATTGACCACAAGGAATGGGTGGTCACCACCATCATCATCACCCACGGCCACACAAATCGTCCTCTTTATTGCCAACCTATTGTTTCTGTTAAATGCATTTTCGTTCTGGCTGCAGAAAATCTTTTATATTACACTACAGCTGCACTTCCCCAGAAAATGTTCAACTTTACACTACTACAGCTGCACTTCCCCAGAAAATGTTCAACTTTACACTACTACAGCAGCACTTCCCCAGAAAATGTTCACTACAGCTGCACTTCCCCAGAAAATGTTCAACTTTACACTACTACAGCTGCACTTCCCCAGAAAATGTTCAACTTTACACTACTACAGCTGCACTTCCCCAGAAAATGTTCAACTTTACACTACTACAGCTGCACGTCCCCAGAAAATGTTCAACTTTACACTACTACAGCTGCACTTCACCAGAAAATGTTCACTACAGCTGCACTTCCCCAGAAAATGTTCATCTTTACACTACTACAGCTGCACTTTCCCAGAAAATGTTCAACTTTACACTACTACAGCTGCACTTCCCAGAAAATGTTCAACTTTACACTACTACAGCAGCACTTCCACAGAAAATGTTCACTACAGCTGCACTTCCCCAGAAAATGTTCAACTTTACACTACTACAGCAGCACTTCCCCAGAAAATGTTCAACTTTGCACTACTACAGCAGCACTTCCCCAGAAAATGTTCAACTTTACACTACTACAGCAGCACTTCCCCAGAAAATGTTCAACTTTACACTACTACAGCAGCACGTCCCCAGAAAATATTCAACTTTACACTACTACAGCTGCACTTCCCCAGAAAATGTTCAACTTTACACTACTACAGCTGCACTTCACCAGAAAATGTTCAACTTTACACTACTACAGCTGCACTTCCCCAGAAAATGTTCAACTTTACACTACTACAGCAGCACTTCTCCAGAAAATGTTCAACTTTACACTACTACAGCTACACTTCCCCAAAACCTCATGAAAGGTGGGGATCACATTTAAACGCCAGCTGTTTTCTTTTCACACTTAAAAAAGCAATAACTTTAAATGCATTATATCACAGAACAACTCATCACGTTCAGCCGCACCGTGCAGGTTACATACATGGAGTGAGCGTTGAGTGGCAGGTATTGCGGCGTGCTCTGTCACCAATGATGACTGAACCGCTCATTGTTTAAACGGCACATACACGACGATCAAGTGTGGGCCATACACAGGACAGAATAGGCCTATATATAGGCCACTTACTATAATTAATTTGTTTTGGGGTTAAATATAATACATCAGGACACACGACTCACAATGATGACGATGAGGTTGATGATGACGATGAGGTTGATGATGACGATGAGGATGATGATGATGTGGGTTTGAATGCTTATGTGCCACTGGGAGGAGGAAGAGGGGGGATAATCGGGTTTTAAGAAGAAGAAGAGGAAGGAGAAGAAGAAGAAGAAGAAGAAGAAGAAGAAGAAGAAGAAGAAGAAGAAGAAGAAGAAGAAGAAGAAGAAGAAGAAGAAGAAGAAGAAGAGGAAGAAGAACAAGAACAAGAACAAGAACAACAACAACAACAACAACAACAAGAACAGGAAGAAGGAGAAGAAGAAGAAGAAGAAGAAGAAGAAGAAGAAGAAGAAGAAGAAGAAGAAGAAGAAGAAGAAGAAGAACAACAACAACAACAACAACAACAACAACAACAACAACAACAACAAGGAGAACAAGAACAAGAAAAAGAACAAGAACAAGAAGAAAAAGAACAAGAAGAAGAAGAACAAGAAGAAGAAGAACAAGAAGAAGAAGAAGAACAAGAAGAACAAGAACAAGAAGAAGAAGAACAACAACAAGAAGAACAACAAGAAGAACAAGAAGAAGAAGAAGAAGAAGAAGAAGAAGAAGAAGAAGAAGAAGAAGAAGAAGAAGAAGAAGAAGATGCAGAAGAAGAAGAACAAGAATAAGAATAAGAAGAAGAACAAGAAGAAGAAGAACAACAACAACAACAACAAGAAAGAAGAACAAGAAGAAGAAGAACAACAACAACAAGAAGAAGAACAACAACAACAAGAAGAACAAGAACAAGAACAAGAAGAACAAGAGGAAGAACAAGAACAAGACGGAGAACAAGAAGAAGAACAAGAACAAGATAAAAACAAGAAGAACAACAAGAAGAGCAAGAAGAACAAGAAAGAAAGTACAAAATTATGGGCGTGGTGTTATCTGCTGTGGTCACATCGAACAGTCTTGATGAGTGACCAGTCACACTCAAAATTGATGGAAGCAGTCTGCACTCCACCAGTAATTGCACTGGCTAAAATGACGGATGCTATGTTTACTGCATACACGGGGCACCGAGACTCACAAAAAAGATCTATCAAGGTCTAAGTTTATTCCAGGTGTGTATGCCTCAGAAATAATCGACACTCGCTGTGAACATCACAGTGACAGATCAGCCGCGCGCACACAAACTGACCAGTGCGGTCAGCACTGACGACCACTTGCACGTCCATCTCCACTGGTCAATCCATCGGTCACGGATCAAGTACTCTTGCCCTAAGCACTTAATGTTCACAGCACTGACCAACTGATGACCACATACCTGTAACCAATTGGTGGATGTCCCGTGAAGGTAACGTGTCCAGTCATTTGCAAGTGACAAACCGGACCTTCGAAATCTTTCAACCGGAGAACCGCATCAGATATTATTGCATTCAGACTGACGCGCACACAACACAGAGCGTTCAATCAGAACACCGCAGAGTATTTAATCCACAGCACCAAAACGCGGCCTTACGATAATATTTAGCGAGAGAACAATAAAGCTAACACTAAACCCCAATGATGCAAAAAACCAAACTGAGCCACAATGCAGCCAAAGCAATCAACATAATATTATAACGGAGAGTTCATTCAAAACCTTAGTTGAACTTCATCCAATACAAAGAACTGGGCCCTTGTAGCATAATAGTTTTTGCGGAGATAGAATATAATAATACTCCCATTAGTGTCAAGACAGGTGGAGTCATGCCCAAGTTCAGCATCACAAGCATTAAACTTGATGCAAGCAAAAGAAGGCATTCACTGAAACATTACTAAACTAATCCAACCACATTGAACATTGAACATTAAAACGTGTAATGAGATAACAGTTTTTAGGCTCAAAAGCCGTTATACAACCGGTCTTAAACAAGAATTAATTAACAAATGAAAAAAACAACAACGAAATTTAGCCCTATGTCACATTTAATGAAAGACTGTTGGAATATGATTAATCCAACTGGTACCAAAAAGTCCAGCCCAAGTACAGTCAGCATTGCTACGCCAGAAGACGTCAACTGCTGCTGAAAAGCGACCGTCTAATGCAAACTCGCTGAGCTAAAACAACACGAGGTAATTCGTACTTTCAAATATTAAAATTATTTTAATGATGTAAGACGAGCTATATATAACCTTACCAAAGGATAATAGGTCTGAAAATACACAAACGTGTCTAATAAATTATTTTACAGAGGTAAGCCTAATAATTTTATTTAAGCTAATCCAGAGTGTCCAGAATATATTCCATAAAGTGGATTGTTGTCAATTGGCTGAATAAACTCTGTATGATAAACTTGGCCAATGTTTTATACGAACTCGATAAAGAGTCTTAAGAAATCCGAAAACATTTGCTTTTTTTTCACTTTGAGAGATAGAAGTTTTTAATTTATTGTGTTAGTAAACTGTGTATTGTGTTTTCTGTATTGCTCAAAGTCATACCAAAATGGCAATAACGAAATTCCTCAACTAGTCCCTTGCAGTTTTTGTGTTCTATGAATGCAACAGCAACACCAGCACAAACATTGTCTCCATAAAATAATAATGTTACTTGAAAGAACGATAACGATAATCCAGTCTGTTGCCCCCGCAGCCCCGTGAATCACAACACGCTCCGTCACAAAAGCGCAGGAATGAATGACTGGGACCTCAACAAGCAGTCATGTCTCCACTGTTTTTTGTTGGGTTTTTTTTGTATTTTTTTTTAAAGGAGAAAATGCCACGCAATCCAACCAACTGAGGAGTAATATGGAGAGCGTGAGCCTTAACCCGCTCCTTTCTCTCCACCATCATCCCCTGTCCAACTATCCTTTCTGCCCACCTTCATCTTCTCATCGTGCTGTCATACACTCCCCTCCCTTCTCTCTCTCTTGTTCCGTTACTTTCTCTTCCCACTCTCTCTCCAGTCCCACCCTTCGGCCTCTCTCTCTCTCTCTCTCTCTCTCTCTCTCTCTCTCTCTCTCTCTCTCTCTCTCTCTCTCTCTTTTTTTTTTTCTTTCTTTCTTTCTTTCTCCCCGATTCCCCCATCGTTTATTATTTTTAATTTTAACGGAGTTCCACTCCCCTTGTCAGAAGGAGAATGTCTCTCGATTAGTCTCAGCCGTGCTACACGACACTCTCCCTCTCCGCCCAGCACTTTTTGTTTGTTTTTATGTAAAGGAGTCCAAGCATGACATCACACTCTGTCGTTTTGTACTTCTCGTGAAACCCACCTTCTTAGTCTCTATCCCTACCCATCCCTATCACCATCCTCCATGTTCCCATGCACAGGAACACACACTCTCTCACACACACTCGCACACACATTCTCTCTCAATTCCCCCCCCCCTCTCTCTCACACACACATTCTCTTTTACTCCCTTTCTCCCTCTCTCTCAAACACATTCTCTCCCTCCCTCCCTCTCTATCACATTCTCTATCACATTCTCTATCCCTTCTTCCCTCTCTCACACACATTTTCTATCTCTCCCCCTCTCTCACCCATATTTTTTTTCTCTTTCTCTCCCTCTCTCTCACACACACATTCTTTCTTTCTCTCTCCCTCTTATTTTTGTGTGTGTGTATGTGTGTGAGTGAACATGAACATGCATGCGTATGTGTACAAGTGTTTGGTTTGTATGTGCACAAATCTTGATTGTGTTATCAAATTACGATGTTATTTTTATAAAGTCATTTTGTTCTACTAATTGTCATTGTTACAAGCCCCAAGGGCTAAAAACACATACACACACACACACACACACAAAACGCACACTCAGTGCTTACTATTTTATCCTATCTTATCGTATCCTATGTTATGTTATCTTATCTCATCTTCTCCAATACACTGCGTAGCTGAGACCAACGGAGGCTTACATTCGTCTCCCAGATACTCTGAGAGTCTCAGCTACGTCGAGTACCTTCTCCCCTCTACCCTCCCACCCTCCGCCGCCAGACCACTTGGAGCCGTCGCAGGAGTTGGCATCGTATACACAAACGTCGCTCTGGCAGCAAAATCAACCCATCCCTAGCTTGACCCTCAGCCAAACGTTAGTGGTTAGTCATAGCAAGAATGCATCGATCGTACAACCACTGTATGGCTGCCCGCTTACCCGTGGGACCTCACGATACTTGAGAAAGGTGCACATCATGATGATGATTTTTTTTGGCTGCAGTTTATTATCCCTTTCTATCGGGAAACTCTGAGCCGCCTCCCCCGGGTAAGACGTAGTCGCAGCCAGAGGAGCGCCCAAACCCAACCTACCTAACATTATTTGTGAATTTTTGAAATTTTTGCTGGGGGAGCAAACCGGAGTACCCGGAGAAAACCCCCGAGACGTTGCCCGAGTCGAAAGTAAATAATATTCGGAGAAACATAACGCCCAGATGCTGGCTCGATCCCACACCTGTCAGGCGCCATTGGTTTCTGGCTTGTGGACAAGGAAGTTAGTCCCGCATTAGCCCACTTGGATAATGATGATGACGATTATGATAAAGAAGATGATGATGTTGTTGATGATGATGATGATGATGATGATGATGATGATGATGATGATGATGTGGGTCATGATGATGATGATGACGATGTGGGTTTTAACGCCTGTGTGCTATTACCACACACACACAAAATACAACCACCAAATCAGCATTAACGGACACACGGGTCATATGAAACGGAATGTAATGTGAAACATGTCACAGAAATGACAACTCCGGTGTTATTTTCCCGCTGGAAATGGTCATGCCTCATAATTAGTACACTGTGGTCATGCCTCATAATTAGTACACTGTGGTCATGCCTCATAATTAGTACACTGTGGTCATGCCTCATAATTAGTACACTGTGATCATGCCTCATAATTAGTACACTGCCTCATAATTAGTACACTGTGGTCATGCCTCATAATTAGTACACTGTGGTCATGCCTCATAATTAGTACACTCTGCTTTATACTACCCATCTTTCTCCTACTTTTAAACATTTTTTTGTTTCTGACAGGGGAGAAAAGTGTTTTAAGAAATACTGGAAAAGCTAATTCAATGCCACAATGATAACAAAGTAAGTGATAATAATCATACTCCCAGTCTTCTCGTCACGCCAATAGCCTGTCTAGACAGACAACCGTGTGAGATGAGATCATCGTTCGAACCCAAACGCGATCTCCAGAATGGAAAGGCAATAATTAAGGAAGAGACCTCGCTTTTATGAAAAGGGCATAACATGGTACTGTATCCCTTTTGAAAGGGACTATCCTGAGGGGCGGCCCCACACCGATCAGGTACCCGACCCGGGCATGTTTGGTTTCAGAACTAAAGAAGCAGAACCAAACGTTAATTTCCAGCAGAATGGTTTCTTGGTAAGACTCGGAGGATCTAGCAAAACTCGGCGTAGAGCGGTACCCTTGACGGGGTATATAATTAACGTCAATCATCTTGGCTGAGTATCAGGGGCTGTTTCACTGTGGCTTAATATTCTTCCCTAGTGTGTCTACTGAATGAACCTTGCAGCCGGTTTCTTGATTTCCAGGATAGCCTCGGTCACCTTTGTGGTATTGTGTTCATTTGTGAAGGCTTCTTCCAGCTTCCACTGACTTTTCGTTAGGTTTTGAGTTAAGTTATATCCTGTATGGGCCAGCGCCTTGAGCAGATCTTGACCAGAAAAAGCGCTAAAACAAATAAGGACAGATTAAATAAGCTTAAATGTACTTGATCAGGGTCAAGTTCGCAGTATCAGTTTTACTGGTTGTGTCAATTCTTGGTACATGTAACTGTGAGCGAAGATTGTTTAGCAAAAACGATATTATATAATGTGATGATTTTTTTTCCTTAGGCTGAAATCAAAAGCGGTATCATTCCAAGATAATGGCAGTTTACACGTAGTTCATACCGAGGATGGACGTGAACAGCTTTAAAGTCTGTGCAATGGAATGCATATGCGTGCGCTAGACTAGACCTCAGTTTATACTCTCCACCTGAGTGTAGTCCTAGTAGTGTGACGATACTACAACTATAACAATGAAAATGTTTTGCTACCTTGCAGTTTCAATGCCAACGAGCGAGGGCCTAATAATACTAATATAGCAGTCACTGACCTATTTTTTGTTGTTTTAAATTCCAGTGCATTCCCTCGATGATTATAGATTCGACTAATACTAAAATACAGTAACCATATTGTACTAACGTCACGGTCGGACTACCTAGCGCTACGTCAGGCAGGTGAGAACTTTGGTCATACTATAATGGGAAGGGGTGACAGGACGAAGGAAACAGCACGTTCTATTGAAAACCCACGAGATTGACGTTCAGGCTTTGAAAGCCGCAATTCACCGAGTGTGGGAAAATGCTTTGCAGCCTCAGTTGACAAAAACCAAGTTAGGAAAGATTAGAAAGAGCTTTTTGCACAGCAAATGAAGGCATGGCAGACAATCAAGGCAGTTCTTCTTGCCACATTTATGTTGTGTGTTGTAAATTCCTTAGTGTTTGACTTAATGTATTATGCCCTGATCTACAGCAGTCCAGTTGCTGAATATATACTACTCAAAATAATACAAGGGCCACTTGGACATATGGGTCTCTCTTTAAATCAGGGGGCATGGTTAGAAAAGCAGCAAAAGCGCTGCCATTTATACCCAGAAAAAAGCGCCGATTGTTGAACTGAACTCAGAAAATGCAAGCCTTTCGCGTGCAAATCACTTTTTAATGTTGAAAATTTTGCTTTATTAGCCAGACAACAGTAAATTAGGGTCATTTTTGGGGGGTAAAAATTGGGTTTGTTTTTCAACTCAGTGCAGAAAGTTCAAAACTCACACATGTGATTACTTGTCAGAATAAGATTATCTTGAATGTTACTGTACAGGATAAGTTTTGAAATAAGCAATATAAGCGATATTATTGATAGCAGCAAAAAATAATTAAACTAAATGAAATATGAGAGTGGCCCTTCAATTATTTTGAGTAGTATATTATAAATGCAGCTGTAGCGTTCAACAATGTCGTTCTTGGTACGAATGCTATGTGTATCCCAATCCAATCCATTTCCTCCTCAATTTCTCCCCTCTTTCGCTATACAGCCCCCAGGGCTATGAGCCTTTTTTCATTTGGTGTATTTACATCATGTTGTTTCAAATAAAAGGTCAAAGTTCGAAATTCTTTCAACTTTCTTCTCTAGCTCTTTCTTCTTACTTTTCTTTCTTTCATAAAGAACTCCATAGTTTTGAAATAAGGTAACATGCGTGCGATTGTGTGTGTGTGTGTGTGTGCGCGTGCGTAGGTGCGCGCGGGTGTGCGTGCATGGAGGATGTGGGGGTGAGGGTACGAGTATATGTGTGTGTGTAGGTGTGCGTGTGTGTGTGTTAAGTGTGTCCTAGCCTATCTTATCCTATCCCGTAACTCGAAGGTTGTTGGGGCACCACAGATAATCGTTTAGCCAGCGTACTCCATCTTTCTCTGTCCTCAGCTGTGTGGTAAAAACACCACCTCATAGGTCATAGTACTTAGTTTAGCTGAAATGTAAGGGTTAGGATTTCAGTATTGTTCGACCCTTTGTACCTTCTAGTACCTGTCCACAGAGAAAACGCAATTACAGGGCATACCGCAAAGCATACACAGTACAAAGCTTAAAAACACTTGGTGAGGAAACACTCAGTGACCTGGCACACCTCTATGCTTTCCACATAATGAGTTTCATCTTCTGTGCCATTTTATCACAAAGGCTTTCTCTTTTCCCACAGGAATTTGAATTCTTCGTGACGATGATGATGATGATGATGATGATGATGATGATGACGACGAATATGATCATGATGATGATGATGACGACGAATATGATCATGATGATGATGATGGTGCACACAAAAAATCGTGTAAATGTTTATAGGCACAATAAAGGATTCTGATGATGATGACGACGACGATGATGATGACGATGATGTTCAGGTTGCTGCTGCTGCTGTTTCTTCTT
>CM072518.1:64590539-64638039 GCA_036898135.1 Oncomelania hupensis
TGTTGGCGCAAGCGTGCGAGTGTGTGTGTGTGTGTGCTGTTTGGGTCGTTTGTTGTTGTTGTTGTCAGTACAACTTATGTTAATCTGATGAATAAAAATTCATACAACAACAAGAAGTTGCTGGGGTTTCTTTGGCGAACGAACGAATTGAGTTAATTATGCACATTACAGTTCCAGCGTCAGCGCCTGTTAGTAGTAATGTCTGATTAGGAATTGGACGAACCATGGCAAGATTAATACACACAAACACACACACACGCATGCCAAAGCAGAGAGAGAGAGAGAGAGAGAGAGAGAGAGAGAGAGAGAGAGAGAGAGAGAGAGAGAGAGAGAGAGAGAGAGAGAGAGAGAGAGAGAAAGAAAGAGATTGAGAGAGAGAAACAGGCAGACAGACAGAGAGAGACAGAGGAAGAAAAAGAGATACAGACATATAGAAACAGATACAGACAGACAGACAGACAGACACACACGCGCGCGCGCCAATGATTTGAGAGCGGATAACATACAAACAAAGACTCGTGGCACCCGAGCTTGTCTCTGCGACGTGGAACGGTGCGCTCTCCAAAATGGATGGATGGGATGGGGATTGAACAATGTACAGCAAGTGTAGACAGTGTATAGTCAGTATAGACATTGTACAGCAAGTGTAGACAGTGTATAGTCAGTATAGACATTGTACAGCAAGTGTAGACAGTGTATAGTCAGTATAGACATTGTACAGCAAGTGTAGACAGCGAATAGTCAGTATAGACATTGTACAGTTCCAAAAACTCGGTTAAAAAGAAAACTTGGCTTACCTGAAGTACCCAACACAGCACAGCAACATGCAACAGAACGGAAGAAAGCAATAATGCATTAGACAGATAAAACAAAGCAATACACTAGCATTATAATACACTGCTTCATTACATTGTGGAGTGTCAGTGTGTCCAAAGGATAGGGGTAAAAGGGGTAGGGGTGGTGAGTGTAAATGATGGAAAACCTTTTTTTTAGCATACACTTAACTAGTCATACACTTAACTAGTCAAACACTTAACTAGTCATACACTTAACTAGTCATACACTTAGCTAGTCATACACTTAACTAGTCATCAAAACACAGACTGTTATTTACAGTACTCTTCCTTTTCCTGTCTACCTTACTTTCTTTCTTTATTACTTTCTGTCGTTCTTTCAAGCACGTGCGCGCGCGCACACGCCCCCACATACATTCTCCCCCCCTCACACACACACACACTTGTTTAAACAGCGTTGTTATGGCACTAATGAAACGCCACAAGTTGTGTTGGCAATGGGTCATCTTTCATCTTTTATTAGTACTTTTAAGTGATCTAACACTAACTCTGACCCTAACCCTAATCCTTACCCTAACTCTAAGGTATCATCGTTTTGAGGTCAGCATAACGGGGTCTGTCCAAAAAAAAACTTATTTAGATTCTCAAGTGCATGTCACAAGAATGCCGTCTAAACATAATCACACACTCACACACACACACACACACACACACACACACACACACACCCACACACCCACACACCCACACACACACAGTACACACACACAATGGCACGACATTTCACACTTGTAAAAATCATACACACACTCAAACACACACCCACGCAGGCAGGCAGGCACAAATTCTGACCGACTAGCAAAATTGATCAAACTGACTGATCAGATTTCATCAAGATAGGGAATAGCGTTTGTGAGTCGAATGGCGTTCGGCAGAAAAGACCGGCGGAATGTGTCAGTCCTCGCGCGGCAGCTTGATCAGCCTGCCGGATCTGGAGTAGGTCTGCACCAGAAGAAGAAGAAGAAGAAGAAGAAGAAGACAGACAGACAGACAGAAAAAAAAAGAAAAATAGAAAAACTCAAAGAAAGAAGGAAGGAACCATGGACCATGGTCTATAAAAGAACGAAAGAAAGAAAGAAAAGAAGAAGAAGAAGAAGAAGAAGAAGAAGAAGAAGAAGAAGAAGAAGAAGAAGAAGAAGAAGAAGAAAGAAGAAGAAAGAAAAAAAGAAGAATTAAGGGGAGGGAACCAGAGTGACCAAAGTCTACAAGGAAACGCAAATAAAGAAAGCAAGAACAAACAGAAAAGCCTAGTGCACCCGGTTCTAAAACGGTGGCTGACCAGTGCAAACCTGCTTTACCTCAAGCAGAAGGTTAACCCTCCCCTCACAGCCCTCGGTTAAAGCGACCCTTACTCCATTTTTCTGTGTACAAAGCCTAGCAAATACTCATTAGTGACCACAGCACACACAGACACCCGACCCGGTTTAACGATTTATTTTTCTTTGTAGAAGGGTAGGTATGGGGTCTAACTTCGTATCCTTCGGTTTCTGGCGGACATTCCAAAAGCCAAGATATGATGCCCGAGATGATAGAAAATCCCAGAAAAGTTGCATAAATTATCTTTAACGATAGACTCGGCTATAGCAGAACGCATGTATTTTTTTCTTCCATGTAAAAAACGGCAAAACGGTTTTTGTTTCTTTTTGTTTTTTTTTTGTTGCAATAAATAATCGGACAATAATGTTGTATTGCATTGTTCTAAGCATTATATTGTATTGTATTATTGTAAGCTTACTTTTTTTATTGTACTGCTTCATCAAACGCGACATGATGGTACGTGACATACGGTAGTAGGCCTACTAATAAATAATATTTTGGCACTAAGTAATCATGAGTTTCTCTCCGTCAAATTATCCGCCAGGCCTCAACTATCTGTAATGTAATGGAAAGTATTTTGCATCCAGCATCAGAATCATAATTTATCTTCTTACTCTCCCCTCCCTTCCCCCCCCCCTTCACCCCTGCTTATAGTGCCAAAGCCTGAGTGAAATACAGGGCCAAACCGTTTACTTCGATTTGGAAGCAAAATCCCAATAAATCAAAGTTTTCTATCTCTGTCCAAAACCTCATGATATGGTTGCGATCTATCGGGTGACATAACAACAGTTGTTCTCCTTCCATGCACGCTGGTTCCTATGTACCTGCCTATGTTTACATGCTCTTTCCAGGTAAAGTACTAATTCCACCACCAGGACAGTCTGGTCCGGTTTGAATTAAGGTAATTCTTACATTGACACCTGTTGATTTTAGACCCCGCACTAGCTTGCCTAAAGTTGAAGTAGCTAGCACAGTTATGAATCATTAACAACAGCTGTCGTCGTCACAACGCATATCATCAGCGAACCGCAGAAACACATACTTGACGCAGTCATAAAGTATTCGTTAATAATGCATGCTATGTGTTTATATGTAATCGAACCCGTGACGGGCAAGATAACAGTTATGAAAATGTGTGTGTTAATGACGCCGACAGCGAGAACGTGAGACGCACACATAGGCCTATAGACGAACAGCCACAGACAAACACACAGACAGAGAAAGACACACAACCAGAGACAGACACACAGAAAGAGAAAGACACACAACCAGAGACAGACACACAGACGGTCTCAAACTCCAAACGTCGTCTATGGCTATGCATGACAGAGCAGCAATCATCAAAACATTCCTTACGCGACGCAAATGAAAGATTTTGGCGGTGACATACCACAGTATTATTACACTTTATCTATAATTAGCCTAGCCTTGGAGAATAATATAATATGTAGCCTGCAGCCTGTTACGTTGAAACGCGAACGAAAGTAAGTCGGAAACGTGTACGATAGATCTAATCGTTTCGTTTTGCAAAGTATTCAATAATGGTGTTTATTTACCTTTGATTTGAGTTTGCATTGTTGTTAGGAGAGACTTTGTATAACGTTGATAATTTGCGTTAGTCGATATTATTTGAGAATCTTCCGGATATGCGTGTTTACTCTTGATAGAAACTTCCCGATACATGTCGAAGCAAGAGGTCGTTCTGGAAGATATAAAAATATGTATTGACGTAAGACAGTGATGACGATCTTTAATTCTGATTGGTTGGTTGTAATGCGTCATTTTCTAGAACGAGCTGTCGTCATCTCGAAGGAGAGGAAAAATTATTTATTCGATGCTCCGTGTGTTGTTGAGACAGAAAAGTTGTTGATAGTGATTTGGAAAGTTGCTGTGAAAGTTGTTGATTTGAATTGAGAATTGTATGCAGTGGTTGATGTGTGCTGAATAAAAGTGGAAAACTTCATACGTCGACTTTGTGATTTGTATGCTGTTTGGACGGGCTGTGTGAATAAACGAATCTGAGTTACACCCTATCAGGAATTCAAGCATCGGGGCTGAATCAAATACTGATAAAGAAAAACACCATCATCAAACGGAGTGTAACATTTTGGGGGTCAAGCCGCGATTCACGCCATAGCCAAGGGTTCAACTGCTACAACAAGCGAGTCAACGTTACGAGAAGCAGTCATCGAGGGTAGCCGCCAACGAGTTGCGTCGAGAGGGGCCAACATACTGGGACTACATCCGATAGGTTCGGGTTGACTGCAAGGGCGTGTAGTCGCTGAAGAGTTGCTTCGTGAGCGAACAACAAGTCGGGACTACGTGGCTGCCGCAAGACTACGTCAAGGGACAGTCTCGGAGCTACATCGCCAGTGTTACAGCGAGCGTCGAGCGGACGTCGCGTCTACTTCAGCACAGGAGCGTATACATCAACACCAGCGTGGTGCAGCGTCGCATACGACGAGGACAGCGGGGCCTGCGTCAGCGAAGTCGACTAGTGACAAGCATCAGCGCTACTGCAGAAAGCGTGCTGTTCTAGAACAGTCTAGAAAGGTACAGCACAGTCAAGAACTTTCCAGAAAAAAAAAAGAACTCTACAGTCAAGAACTTTCTTGAAAAAGAACTTTCCGGAAAAGAACTTTCCAGAAAAGCATCAAGATGGCGGACCTCTGGCAGAAAGGGGTTGAACTAAATCTAAAAGGCAAACAGCTGACGGAGTACCTCAAATTCCAGGAGAGAATATGGCGTCAAGAAAGAGAATTAGAGGAACAGCGTCGCCGTGACGAGATGGAAGAGAGACGATTAGAAGCTGATCGTCAGTACCAGCTAGAGTTGGCGCGTATCCAAAACAGTCAGCATGCGCCACAAATTATCAGTGACAACAAAGCTCCAAAACTGCCAGCGTTTGTCGACGGGAAGGACCAGATCGACAGTTATTTGGCGAGATTTGAAAGGTTTGCCAAAAGCTCTAACTGGCAACCTCAAGACTGGGCGATTCGACTAAGTGCACTTCTGACGGGGCAAGCACTCGACGTCTACACCAGATTGTCGGACGATGACGCTAAAGACTACGACGTCTTGAAAGAGGCCCTATTGCAGTGCTACAACTTTACAGAGAAGGGCTACCGTAAACGCTTCCGTGAATGCCGGCCCAAGTCAGACGAAACGCCAAAGCAGTTTGTGGAACGCCTGTCGTCATATCTACACAAGTGGGTGGAGTTATCAGGCGAAAGGAAGTCTTACGACAGTCTCCACGACCTGATCGTGAAGGAACAATTTCTCAATGCCTGTCACAAGGACCTAGCGACCCACTTAGAAGAACAAAAGCTGCAGACGCTTAAAGATGTGACTGAGGCTGCTGAAAGATATCTCATCGCTCATGGGAAAACCCTGGGGCCACCCAGCGCGACGAAACATTTTCAGAAGACTGGAAACCATGTGAACCAGATCCAGGGAAGCCAGACGAGCCAGAGACAGACAGACTCCACGCCTCCTCCCAGGGAAGGGCATTCAAGAGGCTGTTTCACCTGCAACGCTACAGACCACAGAGCGGCTAACTGTCCTCAAAACAAAAGTAGCGGACAGCGGAGCAGTACGGACAATTCAGCGGCGGGCAACCGGCAGAGGCGGTTCCCCAATCAACGGCAAAACAGTAGATCTGACCATCAAGTGTGCGGCGGGAGCGTCATTCTTCCGAGTGAGACCAAGCGCACAGCTACTCCTGCGGACGTGCAAGAGTGCATGACCGATGGCCAACTTCTCCTTGCCAACGGAAAATCCATCCCCGTCGTCGCCAGCGCAGCTGTGACCGTCCAGAACATGCCTGTTTCAAAGGGACGCGTCGGAAATCATGAAGTGACTGTCTTAAGAGACTCTGGCTGTAGTGGGGTCATCGTCAAAGAAGACCTAATCGCTAAAGAACAGTTCACTGGCGATTCAAAATGGACACTTATGGCCGACAGCAAATGTGTGAGAGCGCCAGTTGCGAAGATTCATGTCAGCACTCCTTTCTACATAGGCGAAGTCGAAGCGGTTTGCCTGAAGAAGCCGCTGTATGATTTGATGATCGGGAATATCGACGGCGCGAGACGACCCGACGACCCCGATCCAGAGTGGAGTCCTGCCTCAACCCAACGCGTCGAAGTTGTGGAGGAGGATCCATTGCCGTTTCCCGATGGAGACCTTACAGAGCTGCTACGGGACAATGTGGTTACTCCGGCTCAGCCCTGCCGACCAGAGATCGTCAGTGCTGTTACTACCAGGGCCCAGGCCAAGAGAGACAAGATGTCTACGCCACTGAAGGTCGCCGACAACTCCAAAGCTGCCATCGTGGACAGAGATAAGCTGATCCAGCTCCAGGAAGCTGATAGCACTTTAAACAAGTACAGGAACCGCCAAGACCACGTGACCAAGGGCAATGGCACGGTCTATTTTGAGGTGAAGGCCAAGATCCTGTACAGAATCTTCCAGCACCCGAGGGTCAACGGAGGTAAACCACTACGTCAAGTACTGGTACCATTACCCTTAAGGCGCCAGGTGATGGAAGTAGCGCATGACTCAATTATGGGAGGTCACCTAGGCATCAGGAAGACGTCAGACAGAATCCAGGCGGTGTTCTACTGGCCAGGGCTTCATGCGGACGTCAGCCGTTTCTGCCGATCATGTGTCATTTGCCAGAAGACCATACCTCGAGGAAGGGTCCCGAAAGTGCCTATGCAGAGGATGCCTCTGATCGACCGACCTTTCAAGAGGGTGGCCTTAGACTTAATCGGCGAAATAAGACCTCCGAGTGAAGAAGGTCATCGGTGGGTACTGACTTTAGTGGACTATGCGACTCGGTACCCAGAAGCAGTGCCACTGAAGAAGATTGACACTGAAACTGTAGCAGAGGCACTGGTGGACATGTTCAGTAGGCTTGGAGTGCCTGAAGAAATTCTGACAGACCTCGGGACGCAGTTCGTCTCTGACTGCATGAAGGAGGTCAACAGACTGCTGAGCATCCGGCATTTGACTACGACACCCTACCATCCGATGTGCAACGGGCTTGTCGAGAAGTTCAATGCTACGCTGAAGTCTACCCTGAAGAAACTGTGCAGCGAGCAGCCCAGACAATGGCATCGCTACATTAACGCCTTACTTTTCGCCTACAGAGAAGTACCGCAGGAGTCCACCGGCTTTTCTCCGTTCGAGCTGCTGTACGGAAGAACCATCCGAGGGCCGATGCACATCCTAAAAGAACTGTGGACGAAAGAAGTAGACACCCCAGAGGTGAAGAACAGTTACCAGTACGTGTTTGAGCTACGGGAGAAGCTGGAGCAGACTCTCGAGATAGCCAGAGAAAACCTGAAGAAGTCCCAGGACTGTGGAAAGCACTACTACGATCGTAGGGCTGTGAACAGGAAGTTTAAACCTGGCAACAAAGTGCTGGTGCTGCTACCTACCGATCACAATAAGTTGCTGATGCAGTGGAAAGGCCCGTACGAAGTGGAGACCGTGGTGGGAATCAACGACTACAAGGTGAAGGTCGGCCAGCATTCCAAGATATACCACGCCAACCTCCTTAAGCTGTACGTGGAAAGGCCATCAGAGACTGTGCACGCAGCCACAGCAGCTGTGACCGACGACAGCTTTGACAGCGAAGAACTGTTGGAACTGGGAGACTTCCACAGCAAAGAAGGCATCGATGATGTTAAGCTAGGACCGAGCTTGACGGAAGGTCAAACGTTGGAGCTCGAGGACCTTATGGGCGAGTTTCCCCCTAACTTCAATGATGTCCCAGGCTCTACGACTTTAGTCGAACATGAAGTCCACACCCAGACCTGGAAGGAGCATCTGCAGACCATGAGGGAGCTGTTCCACCGTCCCGCAGAAGCCAACCTGACCGTGAGACCCAGCGAATGCATTCTGGGAGCTGACAACGTCGACTGCGTCAGACATCCGATGGAAGAAGGAGACAACGGAGGACGCACTGATTCCGGGGAAGCCCACGTGATCATCGTCTTTGACCCTGGGCCGATGACGACCGCAACTGACGAGGGCGTCGATTCCTTGCGAACGAAAGAACATTGAATGTGAGGACGAACTAAGAATATTGGTAATGACAGAATTGAAAATGAAAAACGTTGACTGGGTAAATGAACTGTGAACATTGACAGTATCCAGAAAGACTTGCAGATGAGAAACTTTGACTCTGTGTGAATGAACTGTGAACATTGACAATATCCAGACAGATTTGAAGATGAAAACCATTGACTCTGTGTGAATGAACTGAGAACGTTGATAGTGTTCAGACAGGCTGAAATAAGTTTTAATTCTGAACTTTGTTTGTGCATTACGTTTCAACGTTATTGAAAGAAATTGGGTAAATTTCTTCTTGAGTGGGGGGTTATGTTACGTTGAAACGCGAACGAAAGTAAGTCGGAAACGTGTACGATAGATCTAATCGTTTCGTTTTGCAAAGTATTCAATAATGGTGTTTATTTACCTTTGATTTGAGTTTGCATTGTTGTTAGGAGAGACTTTGTATAACGTTGATAATTTGCGTTAGTCGATATTATTTGAGAATCTTCCGGATATGCGTGTTTACTCTTGATAGAAACTTCCCGATACATGTCGAAGCAAGAGGTCGTTCTGGAAGATATAAAAATATGTATTGACGTAAGACAGTGATGACGATCTTTAATTCTGATTGGTTGGTTGTAATGCGTCATTTTCTAGAACGAGCTGTCGTCATCTCGAAGGAGAGGAAAAATTATTTATTCGATGCTCCGTGTGTTGTTGAGACAGAAAAGTTGTTGATAGTGATTTGGAAAGTTGCTGTGAAAGTTGTTGATTTGAATTGAGAATTGTATGCAGTGGTTGATGTGTGCTGAATAAAAGTGGAAAACTTCATACGTCGACTTTGTGATTTGTATGCTGTTTGGACGGGCTGTGTGAATAAACGAATCTGAGTTACACCCTATCAGGAATTCAAGCATCGGGGCTGAATCAAATACTGATAAAGAAAAACACCATCATCAAACGGAGTGTAACACAGCCGTACTATTCAATACCTCAACATCAGGTTGAACGGCTTTGTATTACATAACACGCCGGATCAGTCCCCCTTTGCCGCCAATCAGACATACAGCGCGATTGATGCTAGACGAGAACTGCTTGCTCCCTCTCTCTACTCAACCACGCTGTATGCTCGACCCCTCCGCCACTTCCTTCCTTACAGGTTCCCCAACCACCCTCCCTACCTCCCTACCTCTGCGCGAGCACTGACAATGTAAAAATCGTTAAAGACACATCACGCGACGCGCGCTTGTACCTAACGGGGGTACACGGGTACCCTAAAGTCATTCAGGGGTCTGTAAACAGTTTTTGAACGTTTGTCCCACCTCCTGTGAAGTAAAGAGACCCGGTGTGACATCGTCACAGTTCCTAGTATCTTAGCTGGGCTGGGAGCGAATGGGAGCATTCTGATTGGTCGACGCGTTACAAAATTCGACGCATGCGCACAGTGCTATCATAGTCTTCGTAAGGGTTAGGGTTTGGGTTAGAGTTAAGAGTTTAGGGTTAGGGTTAGAGTTTGGGTTAGGGTTAGGGTTATGACGCCTAAGAACTTCGTGAAAAAGCCGGCCCGACATGACCTGGCGCATGCGCAAATACGCTCGGATAAACTAGGAGACCCGGAACTTGAAGGATGTGACACCGGGACCCCTCCCTATCCTACTCTCATACCCAGAATACAGTAAACAGCAAAAAATGCACACAAATTCTTGTTGCTGTTGTTGCTGTAGAAACTAAACCCAAAAAAAAAAAAGAATGATAAAAAAATCCAAGTTACCTTAGTTTACCCCCAGCACTGGCGCCTATGCAAGGAATACATATACATATTATAAACTCGCTAGGTTAATAACGCGGCCAAAGATTCGCAGACAAGACAAAGTTATTATTAAAAAACAGCAACAACTACAACGAGAAACGAAATAGGTATACGAAGCTATAACGAGGTTTATTTTGCTGACTTCAATGCCTGCGACATCGTTGCTCTTGTTGTCTTGCTGTTGCTACTGCTGACGTTGCAGTAATTATTTGTTTGCCTGCTTCATTGTGCAGTCCAGCCCCAGGTGTCACTTTGATCAGATAGTAATAATAACACTGTGATACTGACTTGTATGCTTCTGTTTAAGATTGTGTGAGACCCTATGTTTTGCGGGCGAAATATCACTACTGGATGATGATGATGATGATGATGATGATGATGATGATGATGATGATGATGATGATGATGATGATGATGATAATGACATAGGGCATATGATTTATTTGTCGCCATTTACGCAAGAAAATTTGGCAATAATAAGTATGGACGACGACGATGATGATGATGATGATGATGATAATGATGATGACGATGATGATGACATAGGACATGATTTATTTGTCGCCATTTACACAAGAACATTTGGCAAAAATAAGTACGGACGATGATGATGATGATGATGATGATGATGATGATGATGATGATGATGATGATGATGATGACTTGTAAAGCACCAAATCTATTTTTAGCCATGCTCAATAAGCAAGATAAAATTGACGATGATACAAACTTATCGTTATAGCTACAGAGTACAGTGTATCGTGTTTAGATAGGCTAAGCTCAACTTGAAAACTCATCTCGTCCTTGAAATTGTCGATCTCGTCTCCCACATCACCATCAATCATCATTCCATCTTTCCTGATTGAGACCACCGCTGTCACACCTCGCGTCCCCACACCCCCTCACTCCTTAGCTGCTCTCCTCCTCCCCCTCCCACCCTCGTCCTTTATGTTTTACGTGTAAATATTCTTTTTGATGTTTGTATTGTCTTCGCATAGTTTAGTAGTGTCTCGTTGTTGTTTCACTTCTTTCAGTATGTATTTTGATGCTAACGTTAAGTATACATGCGTGAGAACTGCGCCTTGAGCTGCTGATGTTATTAGAAAAAAGCGCTATATAAATACCTACCCACCCCCACCACTTTTTGTTTTCCTCTCGCGCATGATCAGCGTAGCAAACATAATTATTAACAGAGCAATACCTGCTGAAATAACGATGTCATTGCTTCCACGTTGGTTTCAAGGTCTCGTGCAACACACTTATATTGAACGGGTTTATGACTACTTACAGCCCTGGGAACGACTAGGTGGGTGGGAGAGGGTTAGGGAATGTGGATTGTGCGTTTGGGGGAGGGGGAGGAGGGGGAGGAGGGGGAATGGGGAGGCGAGAAAGGTTGCTCGGTTTATTTATTTGCTTGTTTAAATGTAATTCAGCAAACATAGAAAGAACAGTGGGTGGAGGGGAAGGAAAATTCAAAGAAGAAAGAAACAGAGACAGGGAAAGACAGAGAGACAGACAGAGAGACAGAGGGAGGAGGGCACTGGGGGACTGACGGAAAAAGAGGGACAGAGACATGGAGAGACAAACAGACAAAGAAAGACAGAGAGAGTAATTCCTTTTGAGGTAAAGCAGATGTGTTGTATTGTATTGTACTGTGTTGTATTGTATTGTATTGTATAGAAAGAGAAAGGGAGAGGGACAGACAGAGAAAGAGAGCCAGACAGGCAGAGAGAGACAGAGAGAGAACTAAAATACAAAGAAAATAAACTAATTACTGAATTAATGTAAACAAATTAAATCTCCCCAAAACTATGAACGATAATTACCCCCCAAACTCCTGATAAAAACACTTTAGCTCCAAAGGAAAAAAGATGGAATTGGCTACTGTATTCCTTTTGGCGGTATTAGGCAAAATGGATTTTATTTGGCCGCAAGGCCACACTGAATTCCGGATTCGTGTAACCCAACCCACCAAGTGGAGACGCCACAGGTGCACAAAGGGGACTGTGGCCCATATTTGGAACTGTGAAGGGAGGCCATCCACATCGTAAACAATATTCCAACTCTCTCCCTCTCTCTCTCAAGCACACACCTCACACACACATCACAACTTCGCGAGCCAAGCATGCAGATGGGGCCGGGTAGCTCAGTTGGTAGGGCGTCTTACTAGTAACCAAAAGGTACGTGGTTCGAATCCCGGATTGGCCGAAGTGTGACCATATTATTTTCCCCTTACCATCAACTGGTTCGCTGGTGTCCGAACAATGTGACCAGTAGTCCCTTAAGGCGGCGATACACGGTAAGACTAGATCTTATGATACCCGCATATGACTACGGAAATTCCCGGATCGGTAGGAATTATCGTCAAGTCTTATCGATAGAGCATGTTCTGTTTTTTCACGGCGCGATACGACAGTGGAGGTCAGACAGCCAATCAAAACAGCTATTTGATTGAACTCCGAGGTGAAGGTCACTGAAAAACCGCGACCTACAAACTGAAAAATGGCAGACCTGTCGAAGCACCAAACAGGAATTTTGATTGAGTTGTACCATGAACATAGCTGCTTATGGGACACATCATTGCAGGTCTACAAAGACCAAGGGACCAGAAACCGCGCACTTTCATCAATACAGGCGCGGTTTCATGAAGCCTGCAATATTTTGCTGGATCGGAAGTACAGCCGACAGTGTGATTTTTGTTGTCGTGTGACTCATGTCAATGAACGATATGAAAATAAAGAATATATTTGTGCAATGCATATTAATATTACTTTAAAAAAAATGTAATGACGTTTTGAAAAGCAAGCGTCATCAATTTATCACGCGCTAACAACAATTGCTTTTGCAACTATTTAGATCTAGTTAGCCGTAGACTACGAGATGCCTTTACCGACAGGCTTATGACTCATACATACCGTGTATCAGCAAAGACATCAGATCTGCAGCGGCATATGCGGGTATCATAAGATCTAGTCTTACCGTGTATCGCTAGCTTTATACGCTTCGATGTCGTGTGACTATAATCTACAGCTACTTTAAGCATGCAAGTGCATATGTGCGCACCCACCTCGTGGAGATGAAGCTCGCATCTACAGTGGAGAGGCCTCTACAAGTCTCAGCTACGCACTATGAAACGCATGAACATTATGCACCTAAAGGGTGTGCAACGATAATACCTCGCAGGACTGTAGCACCATAAAAGTACATCGATTCCAAACAATGGGGGTAAAAGACAAGATCCAGCGTAACAGCCGGGTCGTTTCTTTTGTTATGACCGAAATGGTGACGTTTACTATCCAAAGCAGCTTGATGCGATCAATTGTAAGTTATAGTCACACGACACCGGAGCTTATAGGCGACTATCCTAACCTATCCTATCCCGTAACTCAAAGGTCGTTGGGGCACCACAGATGATCGTTTAACCAGCGTACTCCATCTTTATCTGTTCTCAGCAACCCTCATAGCTTCGCTCAGTGTCAAACCAGTCCATTCTCGAATGTTGTCGTCCCACCTCCTTTTCTGTTTCTCTCTTCTTCTGCCTCCTTGCACCGTGCCTTGCATTTTTTTTTTGCAAGGCCTGATGCTCTGGTGACGTGGCCATACCATCGGAGTTTCCGTTTCTTCACAACTGTGAGCGTGTAATCGTGTTGTCCAATGGCTTGTGTAATGGTCTGTCGGACCTCGTTGTTGGTGATGTGCTGGGTATAGGAAATGCCCAGAGGTTTTCTGTAGCACCTCATCTCCATGCTTTGTATTCTTCGTTGAAGATCTGCTGTAAGGGTCAATGTTTTGCAAGCGTATATGAAGATGGAGATGACAAGGGAGCGCAGCAGCCTTACCTCGGAATGTAGACTGATGGTCCTGTCTTTCCAAATGTGCTTCAACCTTGCCAGGGCGGCAGTTGTTTGTGCGATCCTGGAGAAAACTTCATGTCGGGACCCATTGTCTGATACAATGGCTCCTAAATATTTGAAGCTATGCACTGTGTTGAGGGATTGGCCTTGTACTTTGATGTCCGTGTTGATGCCATTGGTGTTGTTGGTCATCATTTTGGTCTTCTCCGCACTTATTTTCATTCCATAACCTCTGGAAGTGTTGTCAAGCCTCTGTACCAGCTGTTCAAGTTCTTGTTCCTCTCCAGCCAATCCATCAATGTCATCCGCAAAACGAAGGCTGGAGATTGCTCTACCCCCTAGGCCGACTGTGCCTTTGTGATCTGCAAGGGCATCTGACATGATGCTCTCTAGGAAGATGTTGAAGAGTGTTCGAGAGAGTAGGCATCCTTGACGCATACTAACTGTTGTTCTGAACCAGTCTCCGATGGCGCTGTTATGGAGGACTGCGCTGGTATCTTTGTCATACAGGCTTTTGATGACTTCAATAATTTTAGAACTGATGTTGTGCACTCTCATGGTAGCCCACAGAGCTGCATGCCAGACTCTGTCAAACGCTTTCTTGAACTTTACAAACACATGATAGAGATGTTGTTGATGCTGTATGTATTTCTCGCAGATTATTCTGAGGTTGAAAATCTGTTCAGTGGTACTTCGCCCTGCCCTGAATACTGCTTGTTCTTCAGCTGTTTTTTGTTCAGCTTGTGGTTTCAACGTGTTGAGTATCATTTTCAGGAGGACTTTGCTGGGATGGCTGATGAGGCTGATGGTGCGGCAATTTTCACACTCCTGAAGGTTACCATTTTTGGGAAGAGTGATGACAAGCGACTGGGTCCATGTATAGGCCCCTACCCACTCTGCCAGATCTTGTTACATATAATGGTGAGGGTGTACTAATGGTCACATTATTCTGACACCAGCAAACCAGTTGATGGTAAGGGAAAAATAATATGGTCACACGTTGACCAATCCGGGATTCGAACCAGGTACTTTTCGGTTACTAGTAAGCCGCTTTACTAACTGAGCTACCCGGCCCCGGCACTACGCTTGATGCCGATCGTGATTTCAGGCTTTTGATGAATTCTGCACACAGGTACACGTATTATTACATTAATGTTCGGGTTGTCTTCCTCTTAAAAGAAGAAGAAAATAATAGCAATTTTAATAATACTATATAGATTTTTTTATAATAATAACAATCTTTATAATACTATATTTAGTTTAATCTTTATAATACTATATTTAGTTTAATCTTTTTAATACTATATATAGTTTAATCTTTATAATACTATATATAGTTTAATCTTTATAATAATATATATATATAGTTTAATCTTTATAAATACTATACTTTTCGTAATAATAACAATCTTAATAATATAGTTTTTTTGTAATAATAACAAGTTACTATAAAATCCCATAGACGAGAGCAAGACGATTCTCGAAGACCAGAGATGAAACCGTACACACAGACACACACACACACACACACACCGACCCAGGCACACACACAAACACACACACACCCATACAAACCCACACACCCACAAGCTCTCACACATTATATATATATACAAGAAAAACAACAAAGACGAAAAAAAAAAAAAAACCACATAAAGATCACAAGCACATACCAACGAATCAACAGCTTTAATAAAAGAAACTAAGGAACGCTATTCCCAAGTTACTCAAAAGGAGACTAAACAGCGATGTAAACCACTGGAACAAACATTAAGAGGATTTGGAAGAAGGCAATATTAGTAACATTAAAGACGAATACATTGACGTATAAAACGCGTGCAACTCTCGCCGTTACACCGACACTGGGCTGTACGCGAGGCATTACAAAACAAACAACACCACCTTTTAAAATAACGATGAAAAGACCGCGTGACTCCGATTATGTTTTCTTCCCCCATAAAAGATCACAGACTGAAGAACAAATGCTGCAATTTGCACGACGCTGTGAGGACTTGGAATCAAGTTTTGTGTTTCGTGAAGAGGGGCACTCCGTTTATACGGAAATATACACTGAACATAATTGTGTTTCAAGAACCGCTACGGGCCAAACAAAAAATAAATAGAAAGAATGTTATATACATAAACCACCATTACTTCTCTTTCCTCTTGTAGGGTTAAACATACATTACATTACATTACATAATTGTTGCTTTAGGTCCAGCGGACTCTTCCGAGCCAAATCAGGACCGGACAACCCCCAATCCGCATAAAGATCTGCTGAAACAACCCTAGTGGGAAAACTGAATGCCCTCCACCAGCCAGTCACTTTACAATAAAGACATCCCACGAAGGGGACGGCTTAGGCTTCACCACAACTTATCGAACCCCCGTTTACAAAAACAAAATAGAATACAAACATCATTATAAATTATCAACAAAACACATACATATAAAATGCCTATATTGCTAAATAATAACATCACAGAAAGCCCTAGTGACCACCTGGCAGAAAGCGTCCAACATTCCCAAGCTGATCCAACAGACCTCATACACAAACAAGGAGTCTTGTCCCGGAAGAGTTTTCAAGAAAAAAGGCAGGAGACTGGTCCAGCGAAGAAGACGATAGTATAGCAGATTGATAGAACAGAGCAGGAATGAGAAAGAGCAAATGAGAAAGACAGCGACAGTGGGAATTTAAAGCACTAAATTTCCAGAAAGTGGCGATACTATTTATACTGAAAACCCCGGCACCCCAACGGGGTTACAAGCGCAGTTGTCTCAGTGGTGTCAACAGTGTACTGGAATGGTCAGGCAATAACTTTACAGACAGTTCAAAGCCCGTTGATGGCCTGGAGTATATAAAAAAACAAAACATTACCATGAGACATTGCGGATGAGGTTTAGTCTGCGCACGCATAAGAATAGGTAGAAGAAGAGTCTAGTGTATAATTATAGCAACTGACGTTATGGGAAAGAAATGAAACGGGGAGGGTGGGAGAGAGTGAACACAAAACAGATTGAACCCCATACCGCACCATCCCAACACCCCCTTCTCCCCAAAAAATCCCTCTGGGCAGAAAATCCTCTATAAATATTGAAACATTGACAGCATTATCTTACGCGACGTAATCCGGTTAAAATCAGTCTAACAATAAAACCTACGAGGCAAGATAATGTCCAATGGAAACAATTAAAACTTGCTGAAACGATGTTAGAGCCTGTTTCGGCCAGCGCCTTGAGCAGCTCTGTTGACGGACAAGCGCTATGTTAGAACGATAAAATAAATAGTTAATACAACAAATACATTGTCCAAAATAGTTCCCCCCCCCCCCCCAAATTGGCCAAACTATTTTTCTAAACTAGTTTTAAAATATTACACCCTCTCTCGCTAAAATATTTTTAAAAATCCTGTCTTATCGTATCCTATCCCGTAACTCAAAGGTCGTAGGGGCACCACAGATGATTGTTTAACCAACGTACTCCATTTTTCTTTGTTCTCAGCAACCCTCATGGCTTCGTTCAGTGTCAAACCAGTCCATTCTCGAATGTTGTCCTCCCACCTCTTTCTATCTCCATCTTCTTCTGCCTCCTTTCACTGTGCCTTGCAGGATGGTTTTTGCGAGGCCTGATGCTCGGGTGACGTGGCCGTACCATCGGAGTTTCTGTTTCTTCACCACTGTGAGCATGTCACCGTGTTGTCCAATGGCTTGTGTGATGGTCTGTCGGACTTTCGTTGTTTGTGGTGTGCTGGGTATAGGAAATGCCCAGAAGTCTTCTGTAGCACCTCATCTCCATGCTTTGTAATAATAAGTATTATATAAAAATATATAAAAATAAATAAGTAAATAAAAATAATAATATTCCGCCAAATTATTAATACACACGAAGTTTAAAAAGTCCACAAAATAATTAACACAATTTCACAAGATATTATAATAAAATGAATACAATGTCCAAACTATTTTCAACACAAATGGTCCAAAATATTCTATAAATTAGTTCAAAATATTACCACCACCACCACCACCACTCCCCCCCCACACACACACAAAATACCGCCTAATTATGAATACATATTAAAGCCTACACTCCCACAAAAGATTGTTTTCATCAAAGTAACAGCAAATTCCTCCAGCCCCTTTAAAAACACAGGTGATGTCGAATTACTTCATCGTGTTGTAAACAACTCAGCTCACTAAACGAGAACTGTCTACATACGTGAGGCCAATAGGTCAAGGCCCCTAACCTTTCTGACCAGTGGTCAGCCAATGTGCGGTACAAGTAAAACCCTAGACATATTGTTCAAGCAGAGAGCCGGGGGGGTACCATCCACTTAAGGGTGCCTGCATAATTTTCCCAAAAATGTTAATATTTCATTCTTTTTATTGATGCATATATATAGTTGGCAATATATTAATTAACTGGTCAAATAGTGTAATATTTTCGTTTGAACTAACTCATTTTGTTAAGGTCGGTCCTATCCTATCCTATCCCGTAACTCAAAGGTCGTTGGGGCACCACAGATGATCGTTTAACAAGCGTACTCCATCTTTCTCTGTTCTCAGCAACCCTCATGGCTTCGCTCATGCTCAGTGTCAAGCCAGTCCATTTTCGAATGTTGTCCTCCCATCTCTTTTTCTGTCTCCCTCTTTTTCTGCCTCCTTGCACCGTGCCTTTCAGGATGGTTTGTGCAAGGTCTCTGCAACTAATTCAAACAAAAATTACCTTGTTTCTCCTCTGTGCAAAACTTAAATTGTTTTTCCTTTGTGCAAGACTACCTTGTTGGTAAAAAATTACATTGTTTTTCCTTTGTGCGAGATTATCTTGGTGGTGCAAAAGTACCTTGTTTTTCCTTGGTGCAAAATACCGGTTTTTTTTGGTTTTTTACAAGTTGTGCAAATGGACAAATCAATATTAAATGTTGAATGTTTGTTTCATATAGAAACAAGCCATAACGGCGTTTTTTTCTCTTTGACAACGACGAGGAAGATGATGACAAGATGGCAACTGTCCTACTTAATACTATAAACATTTACACCCAACCAACCACAACCCCAGAACAAAACAAACAAACACATTAAAAAATAATAAGAAGAATTTAAATATTAATAATATCAAATCTTTTTTTCTTTAAGTTCTTTTTAAATTCATAAGCAACAATGGACGGATTGCATCTCATGTCATTTAAAACGAAAAGGGGATTGCTACACAGGTTTAAAAAAACATAATAATAAAAAAGGCATTGAAACGTTCGCAATAGAGAAAATGGCTACAGCGTGCTAGAGACTAGTAGTCGAGGCCTACTCCCTCCCTCGCAACGTGGTACCAAAGTAGATTTGTGTCCCCGGACACATTGAGCGAGAGAACTGCCTCGACTAGTCCTCAACCGCGTTGTACGGAGAAAGTGTAGCCGTCGACGTACGTCCCCAGTTAATTCTCGAGTGGGATGTCTATGGGAAGTGTACAGTACAACAGCAAAAACATTGTTCAGTTGTAAACTATTAGGTCGTTTACCTCTCCGATACCTCACCCCCACCCCTTTACCTTCACCCTCTCCACTACATACCTTCGCTTGCGTCCTTCCCCTTCTCACCTCCACCTTCCCCCATTGTGTCCTTTCCCTCCACCTCCTTTTATCCCCACCCCGTTCAAGTCAGACACGGCTGAGTGAACACCTAGTTAATTTTACTACCGGCGCATTCTGTGTATCATAGATCGAGCGAACGAACGTTGAGGTTTAACGTCTACACCCACCATTGGCGATATGGCAGACGGGGATAACCATCCCAGAAAACATAGGGATAGGGACCTAAGTCAACACTGAACCACCAGAGCAATCATACTGCTAAAATGGACAGTGAAATATCGGGAATATCATAGATCAACCAGAAGGCGAACCAGAGGGCGAAAAAGCCACAAAGGAAAAGATGGGACACACCAGATTGAAAGGTTCTCCATAGACATTTGTTTCGCTAATACCCGTCTTCAAGGCTACGGTTGAAGAGAGTCAGTTTAGTTCAACAAATCTGTGTAACATGTTACCTTTTTACAAGGGATTGTGTATGACCTGTAGTAATTGGAACATTGCTTTAAAGAAATTAAAAAAACAATTTAACTAAGAAGAGCTAAAGGTAATACTTTAAAAAAATAATTTTTTACTTGTACCACATTGTCCAATAAGTTGTTGAGTAGTAGTATCACGGCCTGAACCACACCTCAAAACTTACTGCTTACGCGCGCGCGCACACAAACACACATACACACACGCACATACACACACTCTTGTTACAGGTGTGAAGTTGTATACCTCGGCTGGCCTCTGATACTCAGTAATTTCTACTAGCCTTAAAGCTTTACGACCTGTGACTGATATACACCCACCCAGACTTATTAACTTCACTTGTAAACAAGTCAGGGTTTCGTGTAAGCTCAGTACTTTGATTTTAATGATATGTTGGGATGCTTGGTGGACGGGTTTGAGACATGCTTCTCGCCGTCGTCCGAATAAAAGCATGACGCACTGCACAATCAAGTAACCATAAAACACAATACGCTGCAACAAAATAAATATTTTATTACAAACTCCATTACACTTAGGTATATATGTTTACTGGTACTCAACTACTTCCATTGTGTCATACGTTAACAGACAATACTAAAATATTATCTGATAGCCGAATGTGACCCGAGACAAACAGTATCTCTTCTTCTCTTCACTGTCACCTGTCACCAAAACAACAACAATTAGCTTATCTATCTATCTATCTATCTATCTATCTATCTATCTATCTATCTATCTATCTATCTATCTATCTATCTATCTATCTATCTATCTATCTATCTATCTATCTATCTATCTATCTATCTATCTATCTATCTATCTATCTATCTATCTATCTATCTGTCTATCTATCTATCTATATAATCAAGTGTTTTGTTGTTCTTCTTCTTTTCCTCCTCCTCCCCTTCTTCTTCCTATCATCATCATCTTCATCATCACCATCATCATCATCATCATCATCGCCACCACCATCATCATCACCATCATCATCATCAAAACTATCGAATTATTTGTGTTTATCCCTATATGCGATTGTGTGTATAAGTATAATGTTTGTATGTATATGTTTTGACAATAGGCGTGTGACCGTACGAGTGCATGTGTGTCTGTGAGATTAGGTAAAACCACGGATATGGAATGACGCCCTTAATGACTCCTTAAGAGTTATGACCGAATACGGCGTGGATCAGGCGACGTCGTACACGGGTGTACAACACTATAGGGTTTCTCCCAACAATTGTGATAATCACCATATTAAACCCATTTTTATGGGTTTCACTAGTCTATTGTTTCACGACTACGCCATTATTCACAGAGATTTAAAAAAATGGAGGTAGGGGAGTGATTGAGAGGGAGAAAGAAAGGCGGCGGGGAGGGGAAGAAGAGATAGATAGACAGACAGACAGACAGAGAGACCGAGACAGAGACAGCGAGAGAGCCAGAGAAATTGACAAATGGAGAGACAAACAGAGACAGAGAGACAGACGGAACCAGCCGAAGAGCACACTTGCTGGCTGGGTGTTGATTGTTGTGCAATGGTCAAGCCAAACCCAGACCCGTTAGTTTCCCAATAGATGTTAACTTAACTTGTGAGACGGGAAAAGCGGACTTGACCGGAAAGGAAGGAGCCACGCGGCTTAATTCGGCTTAATTAGCATGACCTCTCTCCCGGCAAAAAGCAGTGATAAATGTAAACGATGAAGGAAAATAAAATAAACCCCAATGAAGAACTAACACTATTTTCTGTTTAGGGGGGTGTTGTGAACACTGCTCGGATTTGAATCGTTGCATCTTCTAGCTTATTTTCAGTTAGGCCTGCCTGCTCAACAGCTGTTGAGACTTGCGAGAGGTAAGCCTCGGCCACCCTCAGGTACGCTCAGTGAAATAAGCCTTCACCGTGGTTTCTTCAGTTAAAAAAAAATTTAAAGCCCCGGCTGTCTTGTTATCCAACAACGGTGATGGTTAAGAAGACAGTCGGAAGCCCTGTGGGATGATGATACCCAGATCGCCCCGCTCGCCCTTGCCATGATGATATACGATCGCAGTTTTCATTTAGACGGCATTTACATTCCTCAGTTTAGTTGGCATCCCATTGAAAGCTGCAATATCCTAAAAGGGTTTATTTCCATTGAAGATAAATCTGTCTACTGACGACATACAAAATAAGATGAAACGATTGGGAGATGGTAACTCAAAAGGATTGTGACTGTCCAAGAGGCTTTCAATACTTCATCAACTCCATTTCCTCCTTTCTTTCAGCGAGACATCTTACTTAATGAGTTCTTACATCATTATTTATTTATTTATTTTTTATTTATGTATTCATGTATTATACTATTGTATTTATTAATTAATTTAATTATTTTTTAAATGTTTCTAACCTCAGAATAATCTGCGAGGAATACCTACAGCACCAACAACATCATTTTTTGTAGACTTCAACAAAACGTTTGACTGAGTCTGGCATGCAGCTCTCTAAGTTAGCTAGTTATTCATTGCTTACAAGATCCAGCGGACTGCAAAGAGCCGAATCAGGACCCCAAAATCAAGACCACAACTTGGCTGAAAGAGGACTCATTCCTGATCCGCATAAAATATCTGCTGAAACAACTCCAGTGGTAACATTGAAGGCACTCCACCAGCCGGTCACTTTACAATAAAGGCATCCCACGCAGAGGACGCTGAGGCTATAATCTAATTTATCGAACCCCCATTTACAAAAACAAAACAGAATACAAACATCATTATAAAATATCAACAAAATACATACATATAAAATGCCTACATTGCTAAATAATAGCATCATAGGAAGCCCTAGCAGAAAGCGTCCAATATTCCCAAGCTGATACAACAGACCTCCCACACAAATGAGTTTTGTCCCGGAAGAGTTGTTCAAGAAAAAAGGTAGGTGACAGGTCTAGCGAAGAAGAAGATAGTATAGTAGATTGATAGAACAGAGTATGAATGAGAAAGAACAAATTAAAAAAGACAACGACAGTGGGAAATTAAAGCACTAAATTTACAGAAAGTGGGGATACTATTTATACAGAAACCCCCGGCACCCCTACGGGTGGAAGGTGGGAGGGATGCATCTCTGTGGGCAACCATGAGAGTGTACAACATCACCTCTTATATAATTGACGTCATCAAAAGCCTGTATGACAAGACTACCAGTGCAGTCCTCCACAACAGCGCCATCGGTTCAGGACAACAATCGGCGTGCGTCAAGGATACCCACTTTCTCCAACACTCTTCAACATCATGGAGCGCATCATGTCAAATGCCCTTACAGATCACGAAGGCATAATAAGCATAGGGGGTAGAACAATATCCAACCTTCGTTTTGCGGATGACATTGATGGATTGGTTGGAGAGGAACAAGAACTTGGACAGCTGGTACAGAAGCTTGACGCCACCTCCAAAGCCTTTGGAATGGAAATAAGTGCAGAGAATACCAAAATGATGACCAACAACACCAATGGCATCAACATGGACATCAAAGTCCAAGGCCAATCCCTCAACACGGTGCAGAGCTTCAAATATTTAGGAGCCATTGTATCAGACAATGGGTCCTGACAGGAAGTCCTCTCCAGGATCGCATAAACAACTGCGGCCCTGACAAGGTTCAAGCCCAAATGAAAAGACAGGACCATCAGGCTACATTCCAAGGTAAGACTGCTGCTCTCTTTTGTCATCTCCATCGTCCTATACGCTTGCGAAACGTGGACCCTCACAGCAGACCTACAACAAAGAATACAAAGAATGGAGATGAGGAGCTACTGAAGACTTCGGGGCACTTCCTATGCCCAGCACATCAACCATGACGAAGTCCGACAGACCATCACACAAGCCATTAGACAACACGATGACCTGCTCACAGTGGTGAAGATACGGGAACTCCGACGGTATGGGGCCACGTCACCAGAACATCAGGCCTTCGCAAAGACCATTCTGCAAGGCGGCAGAAGAAGAGGGAGACCGAAAAAGAGGTGGGAGGACAACATTCGAGAGTTCGATTGGACTGGCTTGACACTGAGCGAAGCCATGAGGGCTGCTGATGACCGAGAAAGATGGAGTACGTCGGTTAAACAATCATTTGTTGTGTCCTAACGACTTTCGAGTTACGGGATAGGATAGGATAGGATAGGATTAATGTATAAATAAATAAATAAATAAATAAATAAATAAATAAATAAATAAATAAATAAATAAACTTTTAACGTCAATTCACGTATGTGATAGTAGACAGATAGTGTATGCTTCACACCCTTTGTCTCGTGTAGTCTTCATATTTGTTACTGCCACATACAGCTGAAACGCTATTGTTTTTATTGCTGCTATTTGTGTGCGTGTGTGCGGTACACATGGTGTGTTTGGGTGTGTTTGTGCGCACTTTGATCTCTACGAGGGAAAGCGCCTAATAATAATAATAATAATAATAATAATAATAATAATAATAATAATAATAATAATAATAATAATAACAATAACAACAACAACAACAACAATAATAATAATAATAATAATAATAATAATAATAATAATAATAATAATAATAATAATAATAATAATAGGAAAAAGCGCTAAATAATAATAATAATAATAATAATAATAATAATTATTATTATTATTATTATTATTATTATTATTATTATTATTATTATTAATTTTACGGCAGGAGGTAAGAAAGCAAAGAAAAGAAGATTATTGCTTTAGGTCCAGCGGACTCTTCCGAGCCAAATCAGGACCAAGAAAGCAAAGAAGAAAACCTGAACAGGAGTATGTTGGCAGAGAAAAAAAAAAGAAGTAAACACAACTTGTGTTCCGCATAGAATTCATGTTTAAACACACCTCCACACACACACACACACACACACACACACACACACACACACGCACACCCACACACACCCACACACACACACACCTACCTTTATACACCTGTGATCAAAAGTCTCTCGCGCAGTTTGATTTCAGCACAAGAGACACCCCATTAAAAAAAAAAAAAAAGGCGTCTTCACCGGTGACAAATCTGTTTCTCAGGCTTTGCTTTGCAAGATAAGAAGAACATCCGTAAAACGATAACAAAGATCTCATCGCCAGATCAAGGTGATCTCCACACTGCGCAGCTGGGGAGGCGAACGTCAAAGTGAGCCTTGGCAAGTGTGAGCTACGCAGTGTAAATAGGTGACCTCAACACAGCCATTATCATACTATGGGCTTTCCTGACTTCTTGTTGTGGCAGTCTGGTTCACATCGCAGTAAAAATATGAATGAAAGTGTACGATTGTTGTTGTTGGTGTTGTTGTTGTTGTTGTCACAGTTTATGGAGGACACAACAGTAAACGCCTTTGGGGTTTTTGCACACCATTCTTTCCAGCCTTTGTCGCATATATACTTGTTTGTTATGACTCAGCTAAACGTGCACACGTCACACTCTCCAGCTACAAACCTCGAACAGAAAAAAAAAAACCTTTTCGTACAATAAGACCGCGTGGCTGGGACGAGACGAGTCGCGCGTGAAGTGATTTGACGGAAGGAGAGCGAAGGCACTTTGTCTAGTCTCAGCTAAGATGTGGGACGAGACACACCCTGTTACTCCGCCCTCCGAACTTTCTTTCTTCTCACCACCCCAACCCACTGTCTGTCTCTCTCCCTCCCCCGCCCCTAACCTCCTCCCCCTTTATCTCCTAAGCTACCCGAAAGAGGATTTTCGTTTTGTAACTCTGACCATGGACCAAAACTATTCTTTGGTCCGTGCTCTGACACAGCGTGAATGCAGGCAACGTCTCTGGCAAAATCCGTGGATATAAATAATCTTAACTGTAAGCCTATACCATAATCCATTCACCACAAACAATGGATCTTGTCGCCGTTGCTGCTGCTTTTGTTGCTGCTTCTGCTGCTGCTGCTGCTAGTACTCAGATGATGAGGAGGTATTGATCGAAATTGCACGAACAAAATGTCAGATTCACGATAGGAAATGACTATATAGGCAAATAACCATGAATTGGACATTTTGTTCGTGCAATTTCGATCTCTCTCTCTCTCTCTCTCTCTCTCTCTCTCTCTCTCTCTCTCTCTCTCTCTCTCTCTCTCTCTCTCTCTCTCTCTCTGTAACACTTTTGTGTTATATTTTGCTAAATTTGAAACTAAAAGTCCTGTCCAAGCGTTCAAAAGGTCTCCTGCCATAGCAGTTAAAGGCTTATTTCCCTTATAATACAGGCACAGGCGAACCACAAAACAAAGGCAGCTGAACGTGATCCACAAACCCCAATGCATTGCTGTGGATTAGCCTGCGATACACGATGCCGTGCCTGTGGTCTGAAGTAACGCTCAATGACTGCACTAAAAACCCTCCTGCTATTTAGGTCCCTGACGTTATTAGGGGGATCACAGTGATTTTTAAACTGCTTGAACCCGTCGGAGTAATAAACTCTTCTATGTTCATTAGTTATCACAAACTTTTAAAAACTGCTTACGCGCCCTTCGGAGTGATTCCAATTACAATAATGTCGAGTTTAGAGCTCTTCTATGATCATATTATTATTATTCTTGTTCTTGTTCTTGTTCTTGTTCTTGTTCTTGTTCTTCTTCTTCTTCTTCTTCTTCTTCTTCTTCTTATTATTATTATTATTATTATTATTATTATTATTATTATTATTATTATTATTATTATTATTATTATTATTATTATTATTATTATATTTACTTTGTAATGTAGACAATTTTGAAGAAATGACCACAGGTTCACTTGAAGTGGACGACCTGACCTTCTTCCTTCCTGCGTGAAGGGTGTCGTTCTTCCTTCCAGCCAACACTTCTATCCTGTCTCGGTCCGTCACTGAATAGGCCTATAGTACTAGTACTATACAGTCCACCCAATAGTTCACAATGCACAAAGACCCACATGCTCTATAGTATAACTGTGCAGTGCGGTACAATACAATGCAAATATCATACAACACAATATGTTACGTTGAGACGCGCATGATGGTGCGTGTGAAATGCGCACGGTATTATGTGTGAAGCGCGTGCGATGGTGGGCTTGCGTGTGTAACGCGCGCGATGGATCTGTTCGTTTTATTTTGCAACGCATGCAGTAATAGAGTGTATTTATCTTTGATTTGATTTTGCGTTGTTGTTGGAGGAAGCTTTGTATAACGTTGGTGTTTTTAGTTGGTCGATATTATTTGAGAACTTTCGAGAATTGGTTGTTTACCATCGATCGAAGCGTATGGATAGTTCTAGTGGTAACCATGGAAACTTCCATTCCAAATAGGGTTGTATGACGTGAGACAGTGATGATGAAATTAATTCTGATTGGTTGAGGTGTGTCACGTGGGGGGTATTCTCGCTCTTTCTGGAGTTTAGAGAGACTGTATATATATATATATATATATATATATATATATATATATATATATATATATATATATAGTGCCGCACTGTTTCAAAAGGTGTTTTTTTTAGAGAGAGTTGAAAGTAGAGAGAGCTGTTGTATTTGAGTTGAGAAAGTTGTAAAAAGTGGAAAGTTCATAGTTGAGAATTGTAGAGTGGAAAAAGCGATTGAGCAATTGTATGCAGTTGTTGATGTGTGCTGAATAAAATTGGAAAACTTCATACGACGACTCCAGACTTGTTGATGATTGAACGGGTTGCGTGGATAAACGAATCTGAGTTTACACCTATCAGGAGAATTCAAGCATTGGGGCTGAATCAACTACTGATAAAAACAACATCGAGTGTAACACAATACAACAAAATACAACAAAATAATACAAGGCAATCCAATACACCACTGTATTTGTCAGGTAAAAAACGGCAGGAATCTCCATTTGGATCGCAGACCATATATATGGACTATAAGTCCAAAAATTACGTCTAACAAACACGTTACAATTTATAAGAGAAAAATAATATAGTTTAAATAATAAAAACAGCATGCACAAATATGCATATGCGCTTTAAAGCATAAAACAGGGTCAACTAGGTGCCACACCGTACAAATTCTTCGATACGGTTTTACAGGTCAAATTCTTTGAAACCGTTTTACAGAGAATTAACATGTTACAAAATCGTGAGGGAATGGACATCAGTATCTATCTATACTTTGCTTTTGTGACCTCTTTCTATCTCCCATGTCTCGTTTTCTTGTCTCGTTAATACAAACAGAAGTTTTTAAAACAGCATCCATGTCAGGCCTGTTCGATCACAAAGCCCGCTGAAATGCAGGAGCTCTGGAAAAAAAAGTCTGATGCCTCGCTCTCCCCTAATATCTCTCCTGACGACTTGACAAATTGAGGGATTAATTGGATAGAGATTGGACTTCACTTTATGGTGCACTATTTTGCACTGAGAAAATACTTTTGTCTAATAAAGGCGAAAACTTCGGAAATATTTTACGAATTGTTTTGGCGTTTATATTTTTTTCTTTCTTCTGCCAGTTGGAATTCAGTTGTTTCTGCCCTTGGTTTCAACTACTAATCACGTCGGACGCATCTCTAAAAGCCTCTACTTTGACCAGGCCTCCTGGACAGATCCTATTCACATTCACAGTGAGTGTTGCCGCACTGACAAAATATAAGATTGCGGCAAACAATAACTATTTGCAAAGTATAGAAATTAACTTTACATGACTAAACCCTGAAGTGTGTGTGCCTATGAATAGCAACAGCCGTTGGCTAGCCAGTCCACAATCTAGAGCTAAAAATAGCAGCTACCAAAGTCGGTAAAAGACAGAACCCTTAAAAACAAATTGCTCGTAAGGTCTTTTTCTGGTGTCAGGGATAAAACCGACCTTACTCTATTCCAGACAACACAGACTCTGGGTAGTTCACTCAGAAACATGGCCTAAAGCCATACCGCTGTACCATTATAAACAGGAAAAATAACTCCCTGTCACAACCCAAATGGAAAATTCAAATTTTAGCGGCTGGTTTGAGCAAGGAAAACCCACTGTATCACTGTTTAATGTAATAACTAAGCGCCCACTGTATCACTGTTTAATGTAATAACAAAGCCCATTGTATCACTGTTTAATGTAATAACAAAGCCAACTGTATCATTGTTTAATGTAATAACAAAGCTTACTGTATCACTGTTTAATGTAATAACAAAGCCCACTGTATCATTGTTTAATGTAATAACAAAGCCCACTGTATCACTGTTTAATGTAATAACAAAGCCCACTGTATCATTGTTTAATGTAATAACAAAGCTTACTGTATCATTGTTTAATGGAATAACAAAGCCCACTGTATCATTGTTTAATGTGATAACAAAGCCCACGGTATCATTGTTTAATGTGATAACAAAGCCCACTGTATCATTGTGTAATGTAATAACAAAGCCCACTGTATCATTGTGTAATGTAATAACGATGCAAAGTTTAAGGTCAACCCGTTTTCGCTAAAAGTAAACGAAGCCTCAAGGTCAAGGTCAGTTGTAGATAACAGTCACACGACACCGGACGCGTATAGACGACTACTGGTCACATTATTCTGACACCACCAGCAAACCAGTTGATGGTAAGGGGGAAAATACTATGATCACACGTTTGACCAATCGGGGATTCGATCAGGGGACCTTTGGGTTACTAGTAAGCAGCTCTAGTAACTGAGCCGCCCCCGTCCCTCTTAACGAAGCCTTGGAATGGGGGCCTTTCAAGTAATATTATTTCATTGTTCTAACGTCGAGCTTTTTCAGCTCAAAGGTGCTTGGCCGATGCAGGCTGTAAGGCCAACTGCCCGAGACGCCCAATAATACTAATAATTTAGCCTACTGCGTAATGTTATAGCTATCAACGACTACTAGTAAAACAAAGGTCGGACTGTTCCAATGATACTGTTATTGTCAACCGCAATCTTGCCAAAGTCGAAATCTTAAGTGGCATATTTAAAGTACTGCCAAGTAGTGGCTTACAACGTGTTAAGAAGTTTGATCTACGTTGACCTATGAACTCTGACAACGATGAACGCCTTGCACTATACACTAACCCCATCCCTCTATGTCTCGTTTTATCAAAACAATCCGTTAAATATTATAGATAATAATGTTTTAGAAAAAACGCTGCACTCTAATATTGAATCTGTTGTAAATGGTAATGTTAGTTAAAGCTCGCTAAAAGATGAAATCAATAGTTTGTGTGTGTAAAAATTCAAACTGAGCTTGCCTTAAAAGACGCAGTCGTGCGCTATGCAAACTGACATTGGGCTACACGTAGAGGAATTACATTACATAGGAATACATGCAATATATTATATCTAGCTAGCGAAACATTTTCGGTGACAGTGTCGAAAGGTACAAGCAGGGACACTGAGCGTGTGTCGTCTGCTAAATTTCAGCTCTCAGCTGAATGGAACTGATGACCTAAACTCCATGGCAGTCCATCTGTCATAAGGGATGTGCTAAACATGCATCAAGATAAGATAAAAAGATAAGATAACAGTTTTATTTACCAAGGGTAACCGAGTAAGCGTTTGGCGCTCGCAACGAAAACAATTAGTATAACAAAATAACTCTATAACAAAATAACATCATAATGTAACAATATAATCAATATCTGCGCACACACATACAGGAAAATCTATTTTGGATGAAGATTCAATTCAATTCAATTCAATTCAAACAACTTTATTTATCCAGATTTGGCAATTACAATGGGGGTATGAGTGCTCTCTAATTATATATTTTTTAAAAAAATTAAAAAAAAAAATCACAACACATTCTGATATACATGAGGATGTCTACAAACAATAACAACTTGCACAAAACAACTTGCACAAAAACACAACGGCATCCCCCCGACACCATCCGCACATAAACACTGCCCATGCACACACATACATGTCCAGATTATCATAGATTATACTTTCATACTGATTTATATGTAGGCACGCATAATAATTATATGTAAAATACTATATATCTCTCTATATAATCTATATAATCTACCTACCTACCTACCTACCTACCTACCTACCTACCTACCTACCTACCTACCTACCTACCTACCTATCTATCTATCTATCTATCTATCTATCTATCTATCTATCTATCTATCTATCTATCTATCTATCTATCTATCTATCTATCTATCTATCTATCTATCTATCTATCTATCTATCTATCTATCCATTTCATAATTATAACACGTGCATACATATCCATCAGTATGAAGGTATGATCTTGGCGAAGCACTAACACCATGTACATAGTAAGGGCATCATACTAATAATTATATTATTGGATTTGGGGATTTTAGTCGTCAATCATACGGGCGACATTCGGGGCTGCTTTCTCAGCGAAAGCACAGCAGCCGAAAGAGCAATGCCACCCAGAAGAGGAACAATAAATATTTCAATGCAACAGGTATGATAGTGGGCGCCTACGGAAAGACAAAGACAGACGAACATTCATTATAATATGAATAACCGAAGAAGAAGAATGATGATGATGAGGAGGAGGAGGAGGAGGAGGAGGAGGAGGAGGAGGAGGAGAAAAGAATGAGGAGAAGAAGAATGAAGAGGAGGAGACGAAGACGAAGAAGAAGAAGAAGAAGAAGAAGAAGAAGAAGAAGAAGAAGAAGAAGAAGAAGAAGAAGAAGAAGAAGAACAACAACAACAACAACAACAACAACAACAACAACAACAACAACAACAACAATAACAACAAGTACAAGGACAAGATGACGACGCCGCCGACGACGACGATGATGATCATGATGAGGAGGAGGAGGAGGATGACAAAGCACGAGGAGATTACACAAAAGTTGGTGTGGTTGGGTGGTTAAAATCTAAGAGGGAAAGAATGGATAAGCGTGGGTGTGGCGGAGGGGGGGTGGGTGGTGGGTGGAGGAGGATGCAGAAATGCAGCGTAGCTGAGACCAGACCAAACCTTCTTATTTGAAAGAGGGAGAGCAGGCTAGTCTAGTCCTCTAGTCTCACTTAGCCACGCTATACGGGTCTCAGCCAAGAAACAGAGTTTCAATGTGTTTATGAGTAAAGGGACTGGGCTTAAGTTTAGCTCATTCTACCCTACCTATCTGGTAGTGTTATCTTTGAACAGGAATCATAACACAATTAGCAGTGGGTACGTGAACTGCGGCAGTGCAAAAAGGTGAAATGAAAATAGACTGGGGGTTTTGTTTTTAAACCTGATTTTGCGAGTGTGACTTTAATACTAAAAGGTGTATGTATAGCAAGATACTGAATAATGAAAGCCTCTCAATACAAACAAATTCAGGATGATCTTGAACGCTAACCTGTATGTCGCATGTGACAGAATACTGAAAACCTTTCAATACCAAACTAATTCAGCATGATCTTGAATGTTACAACGTGTTTCGCATTCGACGGAATAATAAAAAACAAACACATACAATGTAATTTCAAACCGTCCTCCTTTGTGTCTTTTAAAATATTAAATGGACAGCTTTGAAGTTTGATCAAGCCTGACTATTTCGCTATCAAGAAAGCGTCGGATAATCGCGGTCTCTTTGTCATTACTATTGACTGCCAAAAAAGATTCAAATTTCAAGAGGTCAAGAAAGGTTGTCATTTTAAACAACAGTATGATAAACATTGTGGAATCCCCAGATCTGTTATTTGCATGGCCTACCGAATTTACATGACTTCTGTGAGAACCACCAAGTATTGTAAAAATAATGTGTGTGCAAAAAAAATTTTTTTTTCTTTGAAACATGCATTTTATCAAAGCGACACTGTGAACGACATAGTGCCTAAAAATGTAGCAAAAATAAGAGAAATTAGCTTTGAAATTTGTATTCGATTGCCAAAAGCGTTTATATCCTCTTCAACTGGCCATGAGGCACAATTATTAATTCTGACCGCCGAAAGGTATTTATTTATTCATGTACTGCATTTTCTGATTATGTAAGATTTTTGTGTGTGTTGGTCTTATCATTTCGATGACGAAGACAATAAAACAAACAAACAAACCGTCGAACACTATTGTTGACGAAAATAGTCAAATTAGTTTGCCGTTTGCATTCTTGTGGAAGGATTAACGGGCACACATATGCAAAAACGGACGCAAGCTCACACACGTACACATACACACACTCTCTCACACACACGTACACAAACACACACACTCATACACACAAATACGTCCTTCTCCCCAACTACACACACAAACACAAGCACGCACGCACGCAAACCATTGTGCACTGTCAAGTGTTTGCACTTGAGTTTCTGTTTAAAATTAGGATTTTACACAATAATTTAAGAAGACTATTTCACTCCGTCCAAAAATAGTGTCACCTTCATCTATGATAATTATTGTACAATATTCTGATCTAATCTCTCTGGCAATGCTGTATACAGACAATCACGAAGTCTTCTTTCCAAATACACGAGATCCTGTAACAAAGACAACTGACCATATTTGTCCTCACCGAAACACCCAGAATCCTGCATGCTGAGTAACTCAAATTAAGCTCTCTGACTCATGTGGTCAATCCCAGTTTGCGCTCTTGCAACGTACATGTGATGGTCACGATTTAAGTAACTACAGTCATACCTAGTGACGGACTCTTGTCATGCTGCTGCTGTGCGTAGCAGCTGAATGCAATTCCAACATGAGTCAGGAATGATGGATGGCGGATTTCAAAATATCAATGGCGCCAATCACTTTCTCTCTCTCTTTTTCTCTCTTCAAAAATTTTTTTTTAAACACTTAACGTATGATATTTTCTGTTTGTTCTTATCTTGACTATCCTATTCTAAACCGTAACTCGAAAGTCGTTGGGAGACCAAAGATGATTATTAAACCAAGCGAACTCCATCTTTCTCTTTCCTCACAGCAGACCTATAACGAAGACTAGAAAGCATGGAGATGGGATGCCACAGAAGACTTCTGGGGTGGCCTCGTGGCGCAGTGGATAAGTCGCCGGTTTCCTATGCCGAAGGTCGCGGGTTCGATTCCCGCCAGGGGCGAACGTATGTGACTTAGGTACGAGACTATTGAGGTCACCGAGGGTTTTCTCCGGGCACTCCGGTTTCCTCCCTCCCTTCAATAATGGTACAGGACGCAGTCAATATAAAAATTTCAAAAATAAAAATTCGATTTTCTTTCCGTCTTCTAATTGCGATCTCCCTGCCTTTACACCACCTGTTTGAGTGATGGATGTGTATTTGGTGTGTGTGAGGGTGGATGAGACAGGTGAGCGTGTATGTTGGTAGAGATCGCCGCGCTTTGAGCCTGATTGATTTGGGGAAAGGCGCGTATTACTGTTATTATTTAAATTAACATCCTGTATTACTGTTATTATTATTATTATTATTATTTTTTCTATACCATCTACCTCACCAACCACGAAGTCCGAAAGACCATCACACAAGCCATTGGACAACACGATAACATGCTCACAGTGGTGAAGAAACGGAAACTCCGAAGGTATTGCCACGTCCCTAGAGCATCAGGCCTTGCAAAGATCATCCTGCAAGCCACGGTGCAAGGAGGCAGAAGAAGAGGGAGACAAAAAAAGAGGTGGGAGGACAACATTCGAGAATGGACTGGCTTGACAATGAGCGAAGCCATGAGGGTTGCTGAGGACAGAGAAAGATGGAGTACGCTGGTTAAACGATTATCTGTGTTGCCCCAACGACCTACGAGTTAGGGGATAGGATAGGATAGGATAGGATAGGATAGGATAGGGTAGGGATAGGATTTTGTACACTCTCGTTGTTGCCCACACACCAAGCTGCATGCCAGACTCGGTCAGACGCTTTCTTGAAGTCTACAAACACATGACATAGAAGTTGTTGGTGCTGTAGGTATTTCTCGCAGATTATTCTGAGTTTGCCTTGACAAAAGATGTTAATAATCAGAGTTAGCCTAGTGACTATTTAGAAAACGTCTTGCTTTAATGTTTCAACTTTCACGTTCTATTTTCAGCGCCTTTAGCAACTTTTTGGTCGGTAAGTGCGCTGTAGAAGAACAAATCATTTGTTGTCTTATATGACTGGATTACAAGGCGGTCATTTGACATAAGGCATTAGGGTGTCCATAAGCAGGTCCAATATCTTGAACTAATAGCCATATCTACACGATTGTCTCCAAGAATGGATGACAACTGTGGAATTTCAATGGAACGTGAATACGCAACGGATTTTACAACAAAACAATTCTAACTAATGTCTAAGTGCTTTTAAAAGGCTCCAACTCGAAGGCTTTGTTTTCTTTTGGCCCAAAACGGGTAAACCCGAAAATTCGCATTGTTAGCCTACATTAAACCATGATACAGTGGGCTTTGTTATTACATTAAACAATGATGCAGTGGGCTTTGTTATTACATTAAAGAATGATGCCGTGGGCTTTGTTATTACATTAAACAATGATACAGTGGGGCTTTCGTTTCTCAAACCCACAGCTAAAGTTTGAACTTGCCCTTTGTAGTCTGACAGGGAGTGATGACCTTTGTTTAACGGTACACCAATAAGCTTACCATAACCGTGCGACCGTTGACCCTATCCCTGAATGATCCACGCAGCTTCAAGAATGCCTCTTTGGTGCCTGGGGTAGCGCACGTCAAAACATGTGCACGTGAATGTGAATGTGAGAGGACGTGAGAGGACGTGAGCAATTATGTGAGAGGACGTGAGCAATTATGTGAGTGGACGTGAGCATACATGTGAGTGGACTTGAGCATACATGTTAGTGGACGTGAGCGTATATAATAGTGGAGGTGAGCATACATGTGATTGGACATGACCATACATGTGAGTGAACGTGAGCATACATGTGAGTGGACGTGAGCATACAAGTGAGTGGACGTGAGCATACATGTGAGTGGACGTGAGCATACATGTGAGTGGACGTGAGAATACATGAGAGTGGACGTGAGCATACATGTTAGTGGACGTGAGCGTATATGATAGTGGAGGTGAGCATACATGTGATTGGACATGACCATACATGTGAGTGAACGTGAGCATACATGTGAGTGGACGTGAGCATACATGAGAGTGGACGTGAGAATACATGAGAGTGGACGTGAGCATACATGAGAGTGGACGTGAGCATACAAGTGAGTGGACGTGAGCATACAAGTGAGTGGACGTGAGAATACATGAGAGTGGACGTGAGCATATATGAGAGTGGACGTGAGCATTCAGGAGAGTGGACGTGAGCATACATGAGAGTGGACGTGAGCATACACTTGAGTGGACGTGAGCATACATGAGAGTGGACGTGAGCATACATGAGAGTGGACATGAGCATACACTTGAGTGGACGTGAGCATTCAGGAGAGTGGACGTGAGCATACACTTGAGTGGACGTGAGCATTCAGGAGAGTGGACGTGAGCATACACTTGAGTGGACGTGAGCATTCAGGAGAGTGGACGTGAGCATACACGTTAGTGGACGTGAGCATACATGTGAGTGGACGTGAGTGCATGTGACTGGACATGAACATGAATGTGAGTGGCCGCGTGTGTGCAAGTGAATGAATGAGTCTACGTGCCCGGGAGCATGCACGAAACATAACGAGAATGTTGGGACTCGTTTGACGTGTAGCGATTTATTGTCAGACAGATATACTTTCGCCCAACGCTCAGAACCAACCCCTTCAAAGTTGATCCTTGCTTCAAGAAAAAAAAAACTTTGTTGGGTGGGTGGTTGGGGGGTGGGGGTGAGGTGGGGGATGAGGGTGGAGGTGGGTGTGGCCCATCCACTTTGAACTGTCTAATTACAAAACCACGAACTTAGTCTTTTTGTTGTTGTTTGTTTTGATTTATCTGACACTCGTGACTATCGGGTGTACCATAGGTCTAACACTGAGGTACAAGTATAGTGAGTTTAACTGTCTCCCTTATCTCACTGCACTGCTGCTCTCTCTCTCTCTCGTTTAACGCAAAGTTCCCGGCCCGTCATCTTTGCACTGCTTAGAAGCAAAAATCGTCTGGAACTGTGGTTGTTTTTGAATGTGTGTGTGTGTGTGCTTTTCATGTATGTGTGTTTTTTTATGCGTGTGTGTTTTGTGTGGGTGTGTGTGAGTGTGTGCGTGCGTGTTTTCATAGAAGCGCTTGACTTTGAAGAAACACAATTTCAGAAGAAAAGCAACATTTGCAAATAAACCTTTTTTTAAAATAAACTACTTGCAGGCCAAAAATATTATATTTTTAAGTGGTATCCATGTCTTCCCAGTTTTTCTAAGGTGCGTGAAGGTGACGATAGCTTGCACGACAAGCGAGAGAATGGAGGGTAACTCCATCTACGTATATCTCGGTGAAAGCTTAAAACCATTCGCTGCCATTTTGGAGTACCCATATTTTGCCTTCCTCCGCTAAATGCTTGCTTTATTGTTGGGAATACCCCCTGATTCACATACAATCATGGTCACATGCCGCCAATGACTCATTCCAACAGAATAAAGGGTACGTGAATGGGTGTGTACGGCTTATACGTACTGCAGCAACGTACGCTGTGTGTGTTGCCATGTGTGTTACTGTAGATACTGTACTGTGTGTGTGTGTGGGTGACTGCGGGTGTGTGTTTTGTTTGTGTATGTGTGTGTTTTGTGTGTGTGCCTGTGTGTATGTGTGTTTTTGTTTGTGTGTGTGTGCCGCTGTGTCTGAAGTAGAAATTTTGTGTGCGGTGTGTGTGTGTGACGCGAGAGCATACAGGTGCATGCGTGTCCATCATGCTGTGTTGAGGGCAGGAGGTGGAGGGGAGGGATGTGAGTGGGTGAATGTGGGAGTGCGCGTGGTTGCGCATGTGCGTGTGTATGTGTGTGTACACTGGTGATTGGAAAAATGAGGTAAGTAATCACATAGATTAGAAATCGATGAGTGCAAATGCGTAAACACGAAAGAGAGAGAGAGAGAGAGAGAGAGAGAGAGAGAGAGAGAGAGAGAGAGAGAGAGAGAGAGAGAGAGAGAGAGAGAGAGAGAGAGAAAAAAAACAAGAAAGAGAGAGCGGAAAAGAAAGAGAGAGAGAGAGAGAATCAGGGAAGAGATTATGAGAATGCCTAAAAGCAGCAGTGTTCGTGCAGGAACGGTTGTAATACCAGAAGGTAGTAAATTAACGACCCCGGACACATTAAGCGTATAGGGGACAGATCACGAGAAGGTGAAATACTAAGACCTTATATCCTGTTTCCTCACAACGGATCTGATCTAATGCTTCTGATCTAACGCTGCGTAGGCGGAGACTCGCCAAGGGTAATTGTAGATTATAGTCACACGACACCGGAGCGTATAGGCGACTACAGGTCACATTATTCTGACACCAGCGAACCAGTGGATGGTAAGGGGAAAATAATATGGTCACACGTTGGCCAATCCGGGATTCGAACCAGGTACCTTTCGGTTACCAGTAAGCCGCTCTACCAACTGAGCTACCCGGCCCCACTACTCGCAAAGGCTTATGCTGGCCTCTATTAAGAGCTGATGCTGTATTGCAAACACCCTCACCCCACCACCCCCCAAAAAAAGAGGGGTGGGGGTCAGCGCGCAAGAACAGCGCTGATCATTCGTAGTATCTACACTTCAAAACAGTTGAACAGTTAGACCCTCTTTCGGCCAGCGCCTTGAGCAGCTCTTGAGCTAAAAAAGCGCTATATAAATGGACGATTAATGAACTAAATAAATAAATACATGACTTTGTAGTCCACACAACAGTGTATTAAAGTTGTTTGATGAAGTTAAAGGAACAGTAAGACAATAATAATAATCATCAATTTATTTTACAAAGCTCGACTCCAGACAACAGTCTGCTCAAAGTTCTCACACGCATGCGCACTCTCATAACCTCGCAGGTTAACGTCGTGTAAAATCATCCATCATAAACACGGAGGAAAACATACACACAAAATAAAGATTTGCGTGTACATGCACAACATTTAAACTTGAACGCTAAAGTTAAAACACGAGACAGCAGTTTAAAAACAGGGCAAAATATATACACGGGTTCAAAACAGTACACAATACTACGCATAAACTATTTCATTGTGAGTGTGTGTGTGTGGGGGGGGGGGGGGAGCTTATTCTAATGTAACAAGCATTATTTAATAATAATATAATAATAATAATAATAATAATTAATAATAATAATAATAATAATAATAATAATAATAATATACATAATATACATAATATACATAATAATAATAATAATAATAATAATAATAATAATAATAATAATAATACAGGATGCTATATACGCGCCTTTCCCCAAATCAATCGGGCTCAAAGCGCGGCGATCTATACCAACATACACGCTCACCTGTCTCATCCACCCGCACACACACCAAATACACATCAATCACTCAAACAGGTGGTGTAAAGGCAGGGAGATCGCTATTAGAAGACTGATAGAAAATCGAAATTTTATTTTTGAAATTTTTATATTGACTGCGTCCTGTACCATTATTTAACTCGTTGAGGTTGTTGTTGTTGTTTGTAGATTATAGTCACACGACACTTTCGCATATAGGTGACTACACGTTGAGGTCAAAGGGCGATGGCTGAAAGACTGACTAAGACCTACTTTGCAGGAAACCATGACTAAACTCATAAACTGCTTTTTAGAAGTGTCACCTCTCAAAATAAATGTCCGTTAATTTACACCCACGTTTATTTTCCACAGAAGTTTGTTGGTCTTTGTTGTCAGTCCCACAATTAAACACATTAATTTTCTCCCATCTTGTTGTAAAACAACAACACATAACATAACAATAATTTCTAAAGCAGACGACACATTTTTCACGATGTCGTGAAACGCAAAGCAGAATAATAAATTGCATAAATACTCTGACCTTCCTGTCACTGGATTCAGAGCCTAAACGATGTAATTTACCTTACGTTTCTACTTTTGCACACAACCGAGGCTTTACGCAACTAAACATTACAGCTTTATATCGTGCGGAGGCCGTGTTTGTTTATGCACACATTCAGCATTTTACGACATCTGCAGACGTTAAGAATTAAACGTGGTGCACCTTTAGTCACGCTAAGGTTTAAGAAAGGCGAGAAACTAGTAGAGTTTCAATGAAATGATCGCTATTGTTCGAAAAAGGAAGATGGTGTAAACATTTACGGTCAAGCAAGCAACGGTTCCTATCCTATCCTATCCCGTAACTCGAAGATGGTTGGGGCTACGGTTAATGTCAAACTAAATTCCCGACAGATATTCTCGGATCTCGGTCACAGTTGACTTTCAACTACGCAATCTTTTAAATTATTTATTCGCGATCCAGCCTTCTCTCGTTCAAAAGATTTGTGCACAAAAATGGGGGACGTAATAGAACGGTTAAGTGGAGAGGGTGGAGAGGGGCGAGCAGGGAGTAGTGAAAGGGGGCATGATTGTATTGATGATGATGATGAGGAGGAGGAGGAGGAAGAGGAGGAGGAAGAGAAGGAGGAGGAGAAAGACGACAACGACGACGATGATGATAATGACGAAGACGAGGAAGAAGCAGAAGAAAAAGAAGAAGAAAAAGAAGATGATGATGATTATGACGATGACGAAGAAGAAGAAGAAGAAGATGATGATGATGATAATGATGGTGATATGATGATGATGATGATGATGATGATGATGATGATGATGATGATGATGATGATGATGATGATGATGATGATGATAATGGTGGTGGTGATAACTACATCGGATTGTTTTATGTTGGAGAAGCGATTTATTTTTAAAGGGCGGTGGAAACTACGGGTCAGGGGTTGGAAGAATTGGACGTTGTTTTTGCTGTTGTTGTTGATGATGATAATGATGCTGCTGCTGCTGCTGATGATGATGATGATGATGATGATGTTGACGATGATGTTGGGCAAGGGTTGAAAAGAACTGAACTTAGAGGGGGAGAGTGGTATTGAATCCCCGATCCCTGGTATAAGGTACTGTTCAAAAGTGGAGAGTCATTGAAAGTCATTGTCATTAGTACGGACTGGCAGGTGTTATCAGGGTTTTCAATCAGCACGGTGTCATCTTCAACCCCTGATAGCAAAGGTCATCGCTAATTTGAAGGCCATCCACCCTTTAAAACTACGATACAGTCACTCATTCACCAGTTGTGGTTTTTGTTATCCCTATTACCCAAACCACTACCAGTAATTACAGAGAAACGACAGTCATTGTCCACGTAGGTAACTATCCTATCCTTCCCCGTGACTCGAAGGTCGTTGGGGCACCACAGATGATCGTTTAACCAGCGTACTCCATCTTTCTCTGTCCTCAGCAACCCACATGGCTTCGCTCAGTGTTAAGCCAGTCCATTCTCGAATGTTGTCCTCCCACCTCTTTTTCGGTCTCCCTCTTCTTCTGCCTTCTTGCACCGTGCCTTGTGGGATGGTCTTTGCAAGGCCTGATGCTCTGGTGATGTGGCCATACCATCGGAGTTTCCGTTTCTTTACCACTTTGAGCATGTCATCGCGTTGTCCAAAGGCTTGTGTGATGGTCTGTGGGCCTTCGTCTTTGGTGATGTGATGGGTATAGGAAATGCCCAGAAGTCTTCTGTAGCACCTCATCACCATGCTTTGTATTCTTCGTTGTAAGTCTGCTGTGAGGGTCCATATTTGGCAAGCGTATAGGAAGATGAAGATGACAGATGACAGATTACAGATGACAGGTAAGTACAGAGTAAAGAAATATTATATTCCAGACAAATTAAAATAAAATAATAACTTCTCTATAATATTATTTTCGATAATTTTTATAACAGGTTTTAGGAAACTGTTAATGTTGTACTACGTGGTATTACAGCAGTATCATTTACCATACACCTAATACCACGGACAATCGCTAAACACAGTGCATAGCTTTAAATATTTAGGAGCCAGTGTATCCGAAAATGGGTCCGGACAAAAAGTCATCTCCAGGATCGCACAAACAACTGCTGCCCTGACAAGGTTGAAGGCCATTTGGAAAGACAGAACCATCAGTCTACATTCCAAGGTAAGGCTGCTGCGTTCCCTTGTGATCTCCATCTTCCTATACGCTTGTAAAACACGGACCCTCACACCAGATCTACAACGAAGAATATACAAAGCATGGAGATGAGGTGCTACAGAAGACTTCTGGACATTTCATATACCCAGCAAATCACCAACAACGAAGTCCGACAGACCATCACGCAAGTCATTGGACAACACGATGACCTGCTCACAGTGGTGAAAAAACGGAAACTAAGATGGTACACCCATGTCACCAGATCATCAGGCCTTTCAAACACCATCCTGCAAGGCACGGTGCAAGGAGGTAAAAGAAGAGAGAGACAGAAAAAGAGGTGGGAGGACAACATTCGAGAATGGACTTGTTTGACAATGAACGAGGCCATGAGGGTTGCTGAGAACAGAGAAAGACGGAGTACGCTGGTTAAACGATCATCTGTGGTGCCCCAACGATAGGATATGGTATTTCAACTGTCAACGCACTCAGCCAACACAGGAAGGGGTGTGTATGTGATGAGAGCGTGCATATTAGTTATACGCGCGCGTACACACACACACACACACACACACAGACTGACACACACCCCTTTACACACACACAAACAAACACACACAGACACATTCGTGTATAACACGATCAATCGGGAATGTTGCCAAAACCGGGTACAATTGGGGAATAGTCTTTTTCTCAGTGATATTTACAAATCAAATGTTTATTTGATAAAATTAAGTAGGTTTATGAATTACATACAGGATTGAGAGGTAATCTGCCCTTTAAACTTGATTTTGTTCGTAGCGCAGCTTACTATACAGGTGTGTATAATTTACACACTTGTCTACCAGATTTCTCGACAAATTGGGAAGATGCGATTTCTCGATATTTACGGTTGTGCCTATACTGTTTTCCAGTTTAAAAAATAGGGAAAATTTTTGCTTCCCAATTTTTTTAAGTACCCCATTTGTTACCACGGTTATATGGGAAAAAATCCCCAGTTGTGCGGTTATACAAGTACACACACACACAACAACAACAACAACAACAACAACAAGAATAAAACAACACACACACACTCAGAAAGAAATGACGCAGCGCGTTGCACAATCTCTTTGAAAGTAAAAAGGCAGTTAACTTTATAAAATATATAATTGTTCAGAAAAAGCGCAATAGGAAATACCACACAATACCGTTAAAATCGCGATAACCATCACTGAAGAACATGATAGTATATACAGTATTACAAAATAACAATTCTAAAAGGTAAAGAACTTGTGGTAAATACAAATAAATCCTGCATAGTAAATATTCAAATATTCATTATCGGTCCAGTGATTCTATAAATAAGGCAAAAATAGGTATGTAAAAAAAGGGGAAATTCGTTAAGGCGGACTGACCAGCCTAGTAACGGACAGACAATAGGATTGACATGAAAATGATTGGTCATGAATTGATGTACCTGTACACCAAAAAATGAATAAAATCGTTTCCGCCATTTTTTTAGGTTTACCCAAACACTATAAAATCGATTCAGTGGTTACGTTATTGAAATTTTGAAATAGAGCAAAAGGTTTTTAGCAAGGATCTGACTCCAATGACATTGACGCTTGCGGTCTATCAAATATGATGGAAGAAGAAGCTTGCCACTAACCTAGGTAAACTTCTTAAGAAGTTTGGTCAAAATCTGTTTAGTGGGTTTTGAGATAGGAAGAAGAGCAGACAGACAGACACCCATTTGACTTTTTTCCATTTCGGACTAATTCAAAGTATTGCCAGACGTACCTGGCAATACAAAACAAAAAAACAAAACAGCGAAACCCCAGTGACATTCTCAAGAGACCCACAATCAAGGACTAGTGCTCTATGAGGACGTAGAGGGGGCAGATTAGAAGCCAGTGACATTTTAAAGAGACCAACGATCTGGGAGGTTCGCTGTGTGCGGAGAAAAGAAGAAGACGAAGAAGAAGAAGAAGAAGAAGAAGAAGAAGAAGAAGAAGAAGAAGGAAGAAGAAGAAGAAGGAAGAAAAAGAAGAAGAAGAACGAAGAGGAGGAGACGGAGGAGGAGTTGGAACGATAAGAAGGAGGAGGATATCATGAGGAAGAAGAAGAAGAACATTGAAATTTAAAGTCCACATCCACCATTAGCGATACGGCCGACGGGGATAATCATCATACCAGGGAGGAGGGGTAAGGACCTAAATCAACACTGAACCATCAGAGCAATCACACTGCCAAAATGGACAGTGAAAGTGGCCACTTTTAATCTTGTACACCAAAAAAAAAAGAAGAAGAAGATGAAGAAGAAAGAAAGAAAGAAAGAAAGAAAGAAAGAAAGAAAGAAAGAAAGAAAGAAGAGGAAGAAGACAGTGACGTCAGATTTAAAGGGCCAACAATGTGGGTGCCTTGTCAAGGGATGTAGAGGAAGAAGATGGACAGATAACCGTGCCACTATTATCGCATCAAAGGGGAGGTCAACTGACCTGTGTATCTCTCACAAGATTACAACTGTTTGTCCTAAAACACAAACACACACATACACACCCACACGCACACCCTCACACGCACAAACACACACACACACACACACACACAAACAAGTAGCGTGCCTTCCAAAACAATGTCTGTAGGTTTCCTTGCAACAGTACTGTTTTGGTGACTCTGCTTTCTTCACAATAGTTTTAACAGCACAGAGCGGAATGCACTTTGATTTTGTATTAATATAAATTAATAACCTGATACAAAACTAGGACTGCCCGTCTTCGTTTAAAACCGTACTTTTGGATTTTGCAGCCCTCTTTTTTTTTTTGTTGAGATTTATCCTCTTCGCCGCAGTTTTAGTTGCACAGAGAAAACTGCACTCTTTTTCGTATTAATATGAGCTGATATAAATTTAAAACTGCTTGTCTTCATTTAAAAAAAAAACTAAACAAAAAAAGCAAAACAAAAAGAAAACGCGATTTTGTCCGTGTAAACTCGTAATTTATAGGCTGTAGCAAAACCCTCACTCTGAGTGAATAACGAGAAATGTTATTGCTGGTTTCTCAAACACAAGGATCCTTCTATTTTTTCACAGCACGATGTTGATGTGTACAAATGCACATCCTTTTAAATAGAAATAAAAATAGAAATAAAAATCAAAAGAAAAGTATTTTTTAATTTTAAAAAAAAAAAGGAAAAGTGCCTTTTTAAAATTCTTTTTCCCGAGAATGCTGTTTTAGACTTTATATGAAGATGTATAACATGTGTACAGTTCATTACTTACAGTTATTTTTAATGTTTACTCATCAGTACAATCCTTATTTACATTTTGTTTTTACACCAGGCTTTCTACCACGCTACGGAGAACATAAAAAACAAACACACACACACACAAACCGATTAATTTATTAGTCTATCAGATAATTAACATCAGAATGTAAAAATAAAACGAAATACAAACGCAGGAAGCCGATACAGACTAAACCCCTAAACCAAAGCATACAGATTTCATACATTTAAGAAAGCATAACCCCTTACGTTTTCCAAGCACGCACGTACACACACACGCTCACACACACACACAACCAACAGGTTTGCAGTTGCCCATAACACATTATTAATTAATTATACTGAAACTTAATTATCAGTATCTGGAGGAATTTTTCACCAGTGCAATGGCTAGACTATTGCCACTGCGATTGCCCAATTGGGGCCTTAAAGGTCGCTACTGAAACAGGTGTGTCAACGTCCACGGAAAAGCGACCACCAGGTGACAAGTTAAGGTAGACAGGTCAACTGGCGACTTCTAACCCCCTTCCCTTCCCTCCCTCCAAACTCACACCCAACCCCATCCACACACATGCGTGTTTCTCAGATCAAAGCTTAAGATAACATTTTCAGTCTGTTCCAATTCATTTTCACATTTGCATAGCACACACGTTAACTCAATGGCAAGAGACAATATCTCTCTCTCTCTCTCTCTCTCTCTCTCTCTCTCTCTCTCACGATGTGCGTGCGTGCGTGCTTGTGTGTGTTTGTGTGTGTGTATTTTTCTTTCTACAGCCCTATGAAGTGTCGCTGGTATTAAGTTACGAGCTTAAAGATTCGCCTTAAAATACCAGTTCGGGTCTCCATACATGTCTATAAGAAAGCGGCCATGCGTGCAAAAATTGTCGCTAGCTGCATATACCTCCAACCGCTGCTTTGACATGCAACGCATTTCAATGTTAGACAAACTTATGCATAAATATTAACGTAGTGTCTTGCTTCATAAAAGCAGCACCATAATTTTCACAAGCAGTGCATTAAACGTTATTAAACTGAATTTATTTTTTAAAATTCCATTTAACGTCTATTCACATCTGTGATATCAGACAATATATTAAATATTACACTTTCTGTAATGATTTGAACAAGCATGTATGTTGCTATCGTGCTGTCTTCCTCATCATATATCATAAATAAGCAATGACTATAAATTAGTTGTCAGATTATTATATTGTTATATTACGTTTTGTTCAATGTAATTTTTTTATGTTATGTTATATTTTATTTATTTATTTATTTATTTATTTATTTAATCGTTCTTATATAGCGCTTTTCCAGCTCAAGAGCTGCTCAAGGCGCTGGCCGATACAGGAACTAACTCAAGGCGCCCGAGACGCCCACCCGCAGCCTTTGGGCGCATGGTCTGACGCCCGGACAACTGAGCACAATCCTGGGCAGCCAGGGATGGGGGAGAAGGACCTAGGTGCATGCTGGGTGTTTTCTTGTCACCGGCACTCACCCGTCTAGGACATGAGCGTCAGGATCTTTAAAGTCCGTTATGATGGAATGTATGCGACACAGACTAGACCTCGGTTTATACTCTCATCCGAAGGAGTAGGAAAACAGGAGTAAAGTGTCTTTCCCAGGGACACAACACAATGGCCCTGCCAGGGCTCGAACCCGGGACCTTCCGATCCGCTAGACCACAGTGCCTCCCTTGTGTTATACATTGAAAGAGAACAGCATTAACTCATTTTCGAAAAGAAACTTATGACGCAACGTGTTGCAAAAATTTAAGTGTTTTACATAATTTTTTAAATGAAATTGTGTTGCCTGCTCATCGAGGAAGCTCGACAGCAATGGGCTCCTTTTCTTTCTTATTATATGCATAGTTCTTTTTGGGGAGACAATAGGAAGTAAAATGTCGCCACAAAAGAACGGAGAAAGTTATAAATTAAATTAAATAATCCTTTAGAGTGCCATTACACAATCTATGCAGGGATGGATTTTGATTCTTCAACAGTCTGCCTTACTTATTTATTATAATATTTATTATTGTATAGGAGACTATTAATTAAGCTTCGATTTTCGTGTTTTCCTATACATTTTCAATTGTCGTTATTATTAGTGTCATGTTTATTGAAATAAATACACCTTTAAACCAAACATGCAGGAAAACATTGCCGAGCGTCGTCTGGAATGTGTTAAGATAGTCTGTATACAAATAATAATTAAAAACAACAACAACCTACTTGCTATTTACTAAGTATCATAATCACAATACGACGCAGATGTTGGAAGATAACACACTCAGAAAACAACACCACACACATAACAAACTTTATTTGTGAGTGGAAAAACTAGCAGCTTAGAA
>CM072518.1:64643039-64730976 GCA_036898135.1 Oncomelania hupensis
CACTTTTCCTCCGTATCTACCTAAATTCCTAACACAGCTTCCAATTCAACTTGCTCAGAGGTTGGTAACCGTTGGTGTCCTGTTGCAATAGTAATGTAAGGAAGAACCCCAACTATCATCCAGACCAGCGTTCGCCTCTGCACCAGTGTGTTCGGCGAGGCGAGTCTCAGCTACGCAATGGGCTCCTTGCCTTTTCTTTCTTTCTTTCTTTCATAGATTAACGTCCCCGGACACAGTGCGCATAAGGGACAACTTGCATTTTCTTGCCTGGAAAGAGCAATCGGCGAGTCTCAGCCTACGCAATGGGCTCTTTGCCTTTTCTTGCCTGGAAAGAACTTTGTGTGACCGACCATCCAGACATGTCTTGTTAAGATCTAAAAGGGTGTTGTTGGCTTTTAAAAATTAATAACATAGGGCAACAACTTGAGAGGACGTTTTATCAGGATTATTATGTAGCTCCTTCCTGGTTTAAAAAATCCACACACAAAGTTGACGAACGGCTTTTTTTTTTAATTTCTTTCTTTCTTTTCTTTCTTTCTTTCTCTCTCTCTTACTTTCTCCCTCCCTCTCTCTTTCTCTCCCTCCCAGTTGCTTAAAACTCTCTGTTTCTCACGACAAACGACTCTCTTATATAAGTGTAATATCAGAAATGTTGACGACAAAGATGTGGTAACTCAGCGTAGAGATAAACAGATAGTATTGAACAAAACCTGACGTTAATTTACCAGCTCTCTAGAGGGAAGGTTCGCAGATGTTAAATTAACATTCTTGAACCGTTCACTCCCGATACCATCAAGCAGAACTCTTTAGTAAGGATGTCAGTTAGCTTACTCGGACATCTGACCTTGACGCTAGTTAGCCACGCGAATCATATCACTCTAAGATCTACCATGTGAGTATCCTATTCTGAGAAAAGATTCCCGTAGTCGCGAGAGCGAGACGATTGGTCGGAGATGACGTAGAGACACATTTACCGGGTAGTCACTCGCGAAGCTTGGAACGAAGAGGGTCTCAACAAGGAGCGAACTGAAGTGAATAATAATCCTCAGCCATCAACAAGAAAGTGATAGAATAGAGAGGGTTTCACGATTCCCAGAGACTAGAAGTAAGTAAACACTAGTAATTTATACTACTTGTATGTTTATATACTATATTTATTGCGATGTATTAGTATGTTCGTGTTAAATGTATTTACAGAAACCGATTATTGTTTCTGACATGTTGTGCATAGTGCTCGATATATCTTAGTCTTAAGATTCAGATATCGTAGTATGCATATGGGAAACTCGGCAGGTGTCTGATGCTATAGACTCCTTGCAGAGGGCACCACATACCAATATTTCTTAATAGAATATTGTAGCCAGAGTTTTTGATTTTACAGTTCAGCTCTGGGACGGTTTGTGGAGTCAATACATGAAGCTGGCTCCCGTGGAAAAGAAGGCTATCAACCTAAAATCTACCTCGCCACGTCCGGCCCCGCAGTTTCCAGACTCGCCCGATCATCCTGAGAGTGACCAGACTCCCTCAGAGTGACCTCCGGACTCAAGCACTCACAGAAACTGAGCAGCTAAGTCCCTCTCAACTGCAAATACCCCTTGGGGTCATGAGCAATCTTGTCACTGTAGATTGTTCTAACCTATAAAGGGAACAGTGAAAGCCCCAGTTGAAAACCTGTCTTGCCTTTGTAGGCATGACTAATTTACTGCGGCAACAGTTCCCCCCGTTGGAGTGCCGGGGGTTTCAGTATAAATAGTATCCCCACTTTCTGGAAATTTAGTGCTTTAAATTCCCACTGTCGCTGTCTTCATCATTTGCTCTTTCCCATTCCTGATCTGTCCTATCACTCTGCTATACTTTCTTCTTCTTCGCTAGATCAATGACCTACCCTTTTTCTTGAAAACTCTTCCTGGACAAGACTCCTTGTTTGTGTATGAGGTCTGTTGGATCAGCTTGGGAGTGTTGGACGCTTTCTGCCGGGTGGTCACTAGGGCTTCCTATGATTGTATTATTTCGCACTATAGGCATTTTATATGTATGTGTTTTGTTGATGATTTATAATGATGGTTGTATTCTATTTTGTTTTTGTAACCGGGGTGTTCGCGTAGTTGAGGTCAACCCTCAGCCGTCCCCCGCGTGGGATGTCTTTATTGTAAAGTGACTGGCCGGTGGAGGGCATTCAATTTTCCCACTAGGGTTGTTTCGGCAGATCTTTTATGCGGATCGGGGGTTGTCCGGTCCTGATTTGGCTCGGAAGAGTCCGCTGGACCTAAAGCAACAATAAATCAATCAATCAATCAATCAACTGCAAATGATTTCAAACAAAACTTGGAACAATAATAGACCATCCAAACATAGGACTGCTTAGCAAATGATGACGAAGAACTACTAAAAAAAACTTTCCCCGCACTTCGAACAGTTATAGCTATTATTTACATTTAAGTAAAGTCATTTTAGAATTTGGGTTGATCATATAAAAGTTGAAATCACATGACTGGTGTCATTCTATTTGTATTGTTGTGTGTCCACTAGCTCTTCTTCTCTTGAGACCAATTAAACTAGTCCTTTGATTAGTAAAAAGCAATTCTTAAAAGGAGCCAATGATACTTTAAAACCCGAGAACAAATATAAATTTGTATGTGACCATGCACCTTGATTTAGTCTCTCACATCGCTTTGGAATTTTGGTAAAGAACTTGTAAGATAAGCGTATCTTTTCCAGGATATCATCACAATACGTTTACTCTCTCTCTCTCTCTCTCTCTCTCTCTCTCTCTCTCTCAGTTGACATACGATTCTTTTTTTCATTTTCTCCCTCTTTCCATCTCTCTCTCTCGTTCTCGCTCTCTCTCCCCCTCCCCCTATTTCTTCCCGTTCCTCTCTCTCTCTTTTCCAGCCTAAGCCTACCCGTTGTCACGTCCTCAAGGCTCCGGGTGTCTTACTTTAGCCGGGCGCCTTTGCGCATGCGCCAGGTCAAATCGGGCCGGCTTTTTCACGATGTTCTTTGGCGTCGTAACCCTAACCCTAGCTCTAACTCTAACCCTAATCCTTACTTAGACTACGATAGCACTGTGCGCATGCGTCGAATTTTGTAATGCGTCGACCAATCAGAATGCTCCCAGCCAAAAATACGATACTAGGAGCTTTGACGATGTCACACCGTCCAACTTGTATGCGCGGGTTAGCCTAGCAGCTTCAGGGTGGAGAACAACTGAATCAAGAAATCTCTGAAATCCGGCCGGGGCCCAGGGGCCAAGCCCCGGTATTCGCCCCTTGGAAGAAAATGAAATTTATGCAATTTTGAAAGTAATTTAGGGCCTCTCCTGAAAGCAAAAAGCAAAAAGTAAACATGAATAGAAACAAAAACAAAGAAAAGAATGTTTTATGCACATGTCTTTCAAAAACGTTAAGAATCTTGATTTGTAGGCCTAACAAAGTTTGAGGTCTACCACTGTTACACACAAACTCCACATTTTCAATTTTACTGGGCACACGTTTGTCTATTTTTTAGCTGTAAACAGGCAAGAATTTTTATAATTTTAGAGATATTTAGGGGTACGTTAGTAAAAACACCACATCTTAGGCTAGGTATTAGTGACTAGTGTATAGATTTAAATGAAATAAAATGCAAAATGAACAGAAATAAATTCTCTTTTGATTATCTACCTTTTTATACTTCTCTTGTCATGTCCTGTTTTTTATTACTCCATGTGTATACCAAAACAAAAAGTTTTAAAAAGTCCAAACAAGCCCCCTCTTCTTCACTTTCATGCCAGTCTGAAAGATCGTATGCCTGCACACTACCGACACTAATTCAGTAATTGTCTAATGTCAGTACCGATCTCTTCCTCCTACTCCAAGTCCATTTCTCTCACTTTAATGTCTGATAAATGGAAGCCTGTAAACTCCCCTTCATCAGTCGAAGAATCCAAACCATTCCTTTTAGGCACACACACAAGAAAATTTGAAAAAAAAAATCGAAAAAACGAACGCATCACAGAGAAAACTTGTGGAAATGCAGTCGAATGTTTTCACAACAGACAAAACCGGAAGTCAATTGCCGGAAGTCTCACAATCTTTCAAACAACGCGAGAATATAACCACATGGTTGATACGGACGCTTTTGGACGTTTTGCCTGTGTAGACCTTTGGCCGCTTTTGGACGTTATGCCCAGTAAAAGGTGGCCCCCCTGCTTCTCACACTCGGAACTCAATATTTTTTTCTCGGAAATGCAAATGCCTTCCGCGGAAATCCGCGGATTCGCGGAGAGTTCTCCACCCTGCAGCTTTATACCATTCCTGCCACTACTAGCAGTGACACGACTAGCTGGACATAGACCAACCCCCCTGGTTGTCTCCTAGGTCAAATACTGCTGAAATCAACTCGCCCAGATTCCCATTTACATTCAACTCAGTGACGTCGTCTGATCTCCAATCTTCTTCTTCTTTTAATCAACATTTTTCAACTTCAGTAGGCTGAAGAAGAAAGTGTGATGCTGTTGAAATATAAACCAAAGTTAAATCTTAGAATATGAGTCAAGATAATACCTACTCAATATGACCACTCCAGATTGTGAGAGCATAATCTAGGCCTACTAGTCTCCTAGAAGAATGGGGTTTTTACTTATCACCTATTACAAACTAACCCCTAATCTTCGGATCTTTAGGTGTTTTTTTCTGAGAAGACTTGCGCAAGGGAGATCATAGGTGAAAAAAACCATTGAGCTAGAGTAGCATTCAATACCCCGTCACCCTCACCTCCCCAAACATTTGTCCCCCCTCCACTACTTCCATACCCGTCATTGTAAAAGTACCAATGTCCCGATCACAACTTAACTTTTTGCACTGTGTGTGTGTGTGTGTGTGTGTGTGTGTGTGTGTGTGTAGTACGTGAGAGTGAGTGTGTTTGTGAAACTCTCCCCTCCCCTCCCGCTGGGACATGCAGCGCCCAAACAAAAAATATACTTTAAGTCTGACGTTGTGAAAATTGTGTGGGAGACAATGTTATTGTGAAGCGGCACATTATTATTTGCCCTATAATGGCTGACCCCGAGTTCAACATCAATCTTGCTGTTTAAATTAGCTTTTCCGAAGCTGCAACATTCGCCTTAAATCTAGCGTCATCCTATGTAAGCGCTTTAAAAAAGAAAAGAAAAAAGAAGCTATAAATCAGCGAAAACAAAACTTAAATAAAAGTGGTTTAATGATGATGATAAAATAATAATAATAATAATAATAATAATAATAATAATAATAATAATAATAATAATAATAATAATAATAATAATAATAAATAACAGCACACACAATAATTAAAAATAAATAAAGTTACACTACTACTACTATACTACTACTACCACTAATAATAATAATAATAATAATAATAATAATAATAATAATAATAATAATAATAATAATAATAATAATAAAAAGAAACCCAACACCTCAGACGATTATGCACAGTTTAGCACCCCTTTGTCGAGACTGGCATTAAGTGCCATAATCTTAAAGAATCCATCTTACACTTTAAATCACTACTGGCATTGCTGTTTTATAATATCTTTCCGCAGAGTTAAGGCATTCTCGCGACTCGCAACTGAACAGCTAAACAAACAAGTAGCCTTAAGAAGAGTTCAAATCCAAGGCTGTGTACCATCGTTTACCGTGTTTTGGGTTCCTCTGCAGTATAGGAAGTCTTGTGTGGGTTAGTACTCAAAGATCTCCACGCACAAAGGAGGGGATGCGGGTGGAGAAGAAGGGAAGGGGGGGGGGAGGGTGGACGAAGCTTAACGTCCTATTGCGTAAGGGTTAAGGACGAATCACCACATCGCCACCTTGACAAACAATGATCATCACCCTCCATGCACAGGAATAACGAAGCTTAACGTCCTATTGCGTTAGCGTTAAGGACAAATCACCACGTCGCTTTGTCCATGCACAACAACAACAAGCGAAGCTTTACGTCCTACTTAAAAATTGATAAGGACAAAAAAACTAAAAAGGGAGTTGGAGCCAACTCTCGCCCTATTTTTTGTTCCAGTAACAAGCAAGGAGGCGGACCAGGTCCGGCTCCGAATGAGTCTGGACGAGCAAGGGGCAACCGGCGGTCAAGGTCAAGTTTTTATGACACAATTAAAAGATTAATAAAAGAGAAAATTCCCGAGTAAAAAGGGATGTGTTGTCCATGCACACTAGCCAGTACTTACCCTATATACTAAGGTGGCACTATACCAGTTCATTGGTTTGGGCCCAGACTCGATCACTGATAATTACAACCACCCCCCACCCCACCCCCTCAATGAAACATGAAGCAGTGCAAGAATTGCAGGAAAATCAGCCTTATTACCCATCCCAACAAGACCATGCTGCAAATTAACCTGAACAGCTTGAAGAACCAGGCAGAAAAAATGCTCGAAGAAGAGCAGGCAGGAGCACAGTTGAACAAATCTGCAACTGCCGCATCGAAAAATACCAACACCAAAAGGACCTATACCACAACTTCACCGATTTCAAAAAGGCATTTGATAGAGTCTGGCACAAAAGGTTGTGGCACGTCTTGCGGCGCTTCAATATTGAAGAAGAATTGGTTTAGGTCCATTCAATCTAAGCTCTTTCCAACAATGCCAGCAGCGCAGTCATGCTTAATAGACAGACTGAAGAAACCTTCCAGACCACAGTTGGTGTTCGCCAAGGCTGCATACTGTCTTCTCTCATCTTTAACCTATTCCTTGAAAACATCATGGAAGAAACCCTCCAAAACTTCCAAACTACCATCTTCGCTGAGAAAATTGACCTAATGGGAGACAGCGATCAGGAACTCTAAAACCTGACAGACAGGCTTGCTGACTGGGTAGGTGCTCATGGCATGTAGGTTAGCTCAGAAAAGAGCACGATCCTGGTGAACAGTCATAGCAACATCAGCACCAACATCACCATGAACGGGAAGAATCTGGATGAGGTGGAATCATTTAAGTGTCTTGGCTCCACATAACAAAGGGCGGCAGATCCTCCACAGAGGTCAAACCAGACTGGCAGTGGCCATGTCAACCCTGGCAGGCTTGAACAAGATCTTGGAGAGTATAGAGATATTCATTTCTGCACCAAGGTAAAATTCTTCAGGCCCCTGGTCTGGGCCGTTCTGCTGTACATTAACAGCAGAATGGAAAAACGCATGCAGGCATTTAAAATGAAATGCTATCACGTCCCTTGCAGGCCCTCAAGAACCACTCCTTGCCATTGTGAGAGGAGGAAGCTGGCGTGTTTTGGCCATGTCACGTGGTTTGGCCATGTCACGTGGTTTGGCCATGTCACGCGGCATGACACCCTAGCAACAACTATCCTGCAAGGAACAGTGGAATGAGGCAGGCGCAGAGGACGACAAAAAAAGAGCTGGACAGATGATGTCAAAACAAGGACGGCGCTAGACATGCCGCGCCTCCTGACAACAGCTTCAGACAGATCGAAGTGGCGACAACTCTCTGCGTCGCCATCCCTAAGGTCTCCCCAACTGCCTGTCCGGCTGAGGGACTGAAATGAACTGAACTGTCGAACCATTATAGGGGAGCTCGGCCACTACTGCTTAGCATGCACGAGAACGGTCAGTTACTTTTTCATTGCTTACAGGGTCCAGCGGACTGCAAACAGCCGAATCAGGATCACGAAATCTAGACCACAACTTGGATGAAAGAGGATTCACCTCTGATCCTTATAAAAGATATGCCAAAAGAACCGCCTTGCAGGGCGTTATGATATGATGATGATGATCATTGTTGTCAAGGTGGTGATTCGTCCTTAACGCTTACGCAATAAGACGGTTAAGCTTCGTTTTCCTCCTAGTGGTAACACAGAAAGGCATTCCGCCAGCCGGTCACTTTAAATAAAGGCATACCACGCAGGGGATGCTGAGGCTATTTTATCGAACCCCCGTTTACAAACACAACTTAGTATGCAAACATCATTATAAAATATCAACAAAACACATACATATAAAATGCCTACATTGCTAAATAATATCTTAGGAAGCCATAGTGACCTTTTGGCAGAAAGCGTCCAATATTCCCAAGCTGACACAACAGACCTTATACACAAATAAGGAGTTTTGGAAGAGTTTTCAAGAAAAAAGGTAGGTGACTGGTCTAGCGAAAAAGAAAATTGTATAGTAGTTGGATAGAACAGAGTAGGAACAAGAGCAAAGGAGAATGACAGCGACAGTGGGAATTTAAAGCATTAAATTTCCAGAAAGTGGGGATACTATTTATACAGAAACCCCCGGCACCCTCATGGGGGGGGGGGGAGGAGAACGACCGCGAACGCCGTTTATTAGATTCATACTTCGCAAATATTAGACACAATAAGTGTATGAACACATTAAACAAATAGTTATAATTATATTAGCATGAATGAAGCATGATTCTGTAAGTTTTGTTGTTGTTTTTTTAATAAATTTTTTTCCTTAGCCGTTTTGACTTAGACTTTAAACTCACTTTAAATGTTTGCGCTGATCGTAGAAAAACCAGTTTTATCAGCTACGCCTTTTCTATCGCCGATCTTTATCCGGTCCTTAGGATTACTGTCACGATTTTATCACGCTGCAAAGGAAAACGACATAAAAGTTAATGCGAGCGACAAAGCATGGTGCATTGACCCAATACTCTCTTTATTCATTGCAAACGATCGGAGGTTAAGTATGGTTTAAGGGGCTTGGGTATGGTGGCGGTAGTGGTGGCTTTGGTGATGGTGGCTGGGTGGTTGGGTGTCGCATCAATGAACCAAACAATTCTTTTAGTCAGTCGGTTTGTTCTCACGACTTTCTCATACTGAGAAGACCTATGTATAGATAGAAAGAAAAGAAAGCAAGAAAGAAAGAAAGAGAAAGGTGTCAAGGCAGAGTGACTTAACAGTGATGGTGCAAGGTGCATGTAGTCTGTTGATGTAAATCTTGCAGGCCTTGAAGGTATCTTGTGGTCGTAAAAGTAACGAGAGGCTATTTAGACCCTGCACTACGGCTCTACGCCTTAAATAGTTCAGCCTGTCGTAGCCTTTGTAAATTAAAGTAGATGCGTAGGAGACGACACAAGTCAGTTGTGTGCTAAGCATAGGTAGACAGTGACCTCGTCCTGCTGACGTATAGCCACCCCCGCTAGAGTGCGCCACATGTATCGGACGAGATTTTCGCGGGTTTTGGCTGACCACAAGGCTAGGTAGTCATTCTTTGTCTGCACCTCACACGAGAAGGAGCTACGGTCTGAAAAATCTCTCTCAGAAAGACTAAGCAGGTGACGGATGAAAGACATTCATCGCAGTATAGCCACAGCCTGACATTGTCAAAAAGATGAGCAGGCTAGTTGGTCCGAGGCAGGAATAGACCACTAAGAGTCAACCCTGACATTCGACCTACAGGGGAACATCGAGCACTGAGCTCCAATAGCCCAATAGTCAACAACCAAGGAGGAGACACCATCAACACACCTCCACTATCCAGCTAAGTGCCACAGAAAACGTGCAAACACACTGATCTAGAAGGACTGTGCGGTATTCCACTCTCCTACAAACAAACATTAGGCCAACCAGAACGAATAGCCCAATGATGAGACAGTAGCAAATATCAAGAACAGTAGCAGCATAGACCCATCAAAGAGCGAACTAGTCGAAGTGAATTTGGACATTTAAGTTAATAGAGTGTTTAGAGAATTATGCATAGAGTAGAGGAAATAAATGTGCGATATTTACTGTTAACAAGTGGCTGGACTACCTAGGTTTCATAGCCGTGCGAGAGCTAGTGTGTCAGTGAATCTGTTACCATTTTCTCCCTATCTCTATAACCCTATCCGCACACAGACCGAGCTAAACATATAAATGTATTAAGATTAGTCATAGGGTGATTACACTAGCCGATCTCTGCCGACGATAGACGAGGATGGTAATAGCATTCCATTGTGCAGGGCTCAGCAACAACAGACCCACCGTCACAATAAGGACATGGGGGTGGGTGGGATGAGTTGGAGGTAGAGGTGTGGGACGGAGAGGGGGGGAAGGGTTGAGCGTTAAATCAATCCACTAGGCATTTCATAATTATTTCATTTTGCACAGCCAGAATGCACTGACAGCATGACACGGCTTGAATATGTGTGGTTATGGTTTGTGTGTTTGTGTGTGTCATGTGTGTGTGTGTGTGTAAAAAGAGAGAGAGAGAGAGAGAGAGAGAGAGGTCTATAAAGTCAACGTCACTGTTATTTTATTCAAATGCATGGTTGGTTTTTTCCCCATGGTATATTTTAATGTAACAGTGTTCTTTAAATATGCGTTGATGTACCTCTCTGTCTGTCTGTCTGTCTGTCTGTCTGTCTGTCTGTCTCTGTCTCTCTCTCTCTCTCTCTCTCTCTCTCTCTCTCTCTCTCTCTCTCTCTCTCTCTCCCCAGACTACAGTATTTAATCAGCCAAATAACTACGCGTGTATTGAAATTGCTTCGATGTCGGTAGACAGTCACACACATACACACTCCACACTACACCTTTTAAGACTTCAATAACAAGATCTGACATACACAGTTGCTACATTAGGTTAGGCATAATAACAATGGACAGGTCAAGTATTAAAAAAATGGACATGTGTATATACTATATAACAGACAAATCACGAAATAGAATGCACAGAGAGAGAGAGAGAGAGAGAGAGAGAGAGAGAGAGAGAGAGAGAGAGAGAGAGAGAGAGAGAGAGAGAGGAAGAATCAGAATCAGAATCAGAATCAGAATGGTTTATTGTATAGACCACCGGCCCGTTACAATGAGTGGGCCAAAATAACTAATAAATAAAATAAACAACAACAAAAAAAATAAACAATGCAAGCAGGCATACTTATAAGATACATATCATTGCAAGCACTATATTACATTCAACCATTATGCTTCATCATTCTGAAAGAATGATGAAGAGAGAGAGGAAGAGAGAGAGAGAGAGAGAGAGAGAGAGAGAGAGAGAGATAGAGAGAGAGAGAGAGAGAGAGAGAGGGAGAGGTACATCAACGCATATTTAAAGAACACTGTTACGTTAAAATATACCATGGAAAAAAATAAGAAACAATCATGCATTTGAATAAAATAACAGCGACGTTGACGTTATAAATCTCTTTCTCTCGCTTTCTCTCTCTCTCTCTCTCTCTCTCTCTCTCTCTCTCTCTCTCACCCACACACACAAAACATAACCGCACACTCAAGCCCACACACGCGCACACTCAAGTATACTTACCCCTCACACTTTTAAGAGTGGGCTAAATCAATACATTTTATATTTATTAACATACAATCAACATTAAAATTAAAGAGGCGTAATAAGGGACAAATATGCACCTGATGAAAACATAAAAAGGGTGATTGGCACCGTGTTGTACGCGCAAGCACGCACGCACATACGCACGCACACACACGCACACATACACGCACACACACACGCAGACACAGACACACACATTCTGTCATCAAACCAAATTTGAACTAGAAAACTAAACTCTCTAAAAGATAAATAGCATACAATTAGTTGGCAGGAATAAAGCAAGCATTAATTTGAATACTCGCTCACGCTAAATCGCACTTTCACACATGCACCATAATTATTTGGCCACTCGCTCCGTCTGCATAAAACAAGAATTAATATTTAAAACAACAACAATACACACACATGTATATAACTATTATTATAAGTGTGTACCTACATACAAATGAAAGAAGTATCACCGTCTATGGAATGCTTTCTCTTATCAGGGCCCTAATATTTGGAACAAACTATCTGTTTCTCTCAGAAATTCATCTTCAATTCAGTCATTGAAATCCTCTCTTAAAACTCATTATTTTCCTTCCACCGATTGAAATCGATGAAACAGATCTACAAAGTCATAGTTCGCGTGTGAATGTGTGCGCGTGAGTGTGTGTGTGTATGTGGGTGAGTGTGTGTGTATGTGTGTTTATGCTAGTGTCGTTAGTTTATATATATATAAGGTTACTGTTAATAGTTAGGCCTAATGAGTTTTCCTCAATTTGATTTATAGTTAAAGTTGTTCTGTACGCATGTGAGAGCCTAGAGCTAAGTCTAGATTAGGCGCATAAATTTTCATAATAATAATAATAATGATGATGATGATAATAATAATAATAATAATAATAATAATAATAATAATAATAATAATAATAATAATAATAATGATAATAATAATAATAATAATAATAATAATAATAATAATAATAATAATAATAATAATAATAATAATAATAATTTTCTCTCTGCTCTTATCTTCTATCTCTTTCCCTCCCCCCATATCTTCTCCCCCTACCCTCTCCCCCCAGACCAGCCCTTTCCCAGTCAACCTTTTACTAAACAAGACATTCGCCGTCTCTGAAGTTCTACTAATAATTATCAGCTTCTTAGGAAGAACAACAATAAACACTTTAGAAAGTTAAAAAAAAACGGACTTAAAAAATTGTTCATCTTCAGATGTGGATGAATGCGGGAAAGGGTTGGATGGATGAGTAAAGAAAGAAGCAGGAAGTGGTCATGTCACACAGCGTAGCTGAGACTAGCGAAGACTTGACACAGCTTGTGAGATGTAGACTACTCGGCGTTTCTCAGCCACGCAGAGTGATGGCCATGTTAGGAGCTGTCACGGCGATGGATTTCAACGCAAATGACGCCCGAGGGGGAGCACAGTACTCAAACTTAAATATTATACAGCCCGTCGATGTTGCTCGCAGTATTAACTGTAACTACTCATCAGTCAAGACCTTTTGGGAAGTGTGTAGAATCGCGGGAGAAGTCGAGTGATTCAACTTCCTCCGGCAAAAGTCCAAGAACTAGGCTATATACAGTTGTTAAACATCAGCATGAGATGTCTCGCTTTAGGAAACTCTGTCTTGAATGAAGTAAAAATAGTGTAGTAATAATAATAATAGTAATCAGATAGAAATCACACATTTGAACCAGATCATTTTCTTATTGGAAGACGGAGGAGGAAGAGAAGAGGTGGACGAGGAGGAGAAGGACGAGGAGGAGAAGGAGGAGGAGGAATAAAGAAGAATGGGTATTATGGTCTTTTCCCCTTCATCTTCCGCCATTGCTCGTTTGTCCACTCTGATAATAACTGATAAACAAGGCCGAGGGACAATATGTTGACCTGCGCATCGACATAAGAGTGGTTTGTGTGTGGGGGGTGGGAGGGTGAGGGGTGGAGGGTGAGTGCGAGTGTGTGTGTGTTTGCGTGTGTATGTGTGTGTGTAAATGGGCGTGTCTGCATACTTGCCTGCCTGCCTTGTCTGCCTCTCTGTTCGTCAGCGACTGGCCATGACAGTACAAGTCTCCAACCACAGCGACTGGCCATGACAGTACAAGTCACCAACCACAGCGACTGGCCATGACAGTACAAGTCACTAACCACAGCGACTGGCCATGACAGTACAAGTCACCAACCACAGCGACTGGCCATGACAGTACAAGTCACCAACCACAGCGACTGGCCATGACAGTACAAGTCACCAACCACAGCGACTGGCCATGACAGTACAAGTCACCAACCACAGCTACTGGCCATGACAGTACAAGTCACCAACCACAGCGACTGGCCATGACAGTACAAGTCACCAACCACAGCGACTGCCCATGACAGTACAAGTCACCAACCACAGCGACTGGCCATGACAGTACAAGTCACCAACCACAGCGACTGGCTATGACAGTACAAGTCACCAACCACAGCGACTGCCCATGACAGTACAAGTCACCAACCACAGCGACTGGCCATGACAGTACAAGTCACCAACCACAGCTACTGGCCATGACAGTACAAGTCACCAACCACAGCGACTGCCCATGACAGTACAAGTCACCAACCACAGCTACTGGCCATGACAGTACAAGTCACCAACCACAGCGACTGCCCATGACAGTACAAGTCACCAACCACAGCTACTGGCCACGACAGTACAAGTCACCAACCACAGCGACTGCCCATGACAGTACAAGTCACCAACCACAGCGACTGGCCATGACAGTACAAGTCACCAACCACAGCGACTGGCCATGACAGTACAAGTCACCAACCACAGCGACTGGCCATGACAGTACAAGTCACCAACCACAGCGACTGCCCATGACAGTACAAGTCACCAACCACAGCGACTGGCCATGACAGTACAAGTCACCAACCACAGCGACTGGCCATGACAGTACAAGTCACCAACCACAGCGACTGCCCATGACAGTACAAGTCACCAACCACAGCGACTGGCCATGACAGTACAAGTCACCAACCACAGCGACTGCCCATGACAGTACAAGTCACCAACCACAGCGACTGGCCATGACAGTACAAGTCACCAACCACAGCGACTGGCCATGACAGTACAAGTCACCAACCACAGCGACTGGCCATGACAGTACAAGTCACCAACCACAGCGACTGCCCATGACAGTACAAGTCACCAACCACAGCGACTGGCCATGACAGTACAAGTCACCAACCACAGCGACTGGCCATGACAGTACAAGTCACCAACCACAGCGACTGCCCATGACAGTACAAGTCACCAACCACAGCGACTGGCCATGACAGTACAAGTCACCAACCACAGCTACTGGCCATGACAGTACAAGTCAAAAACCACAGCGACTGGCCATGACAGTACAAGTCAAAAACCACAGCTACTGGCCATGACAGTACAAGTCACCAACCACAGCGACTGCCCATGACAGTACAAGTCACCAACCACAGCGACTGGCTATGACAGTACAAGTCACCAACCACAGCGCCTGGCCATGACAGTACAAGTCACCAACCACAGCGACTGGCTATGACAGTACAAGTCACACACCACAGCGACTGGCTGTGACAGAACAAGTCACAAACCACAGCGAACATAGCTGAAACGCCATGAGAAAGTTGAGAAAACAAGGGCACGTCGTGTCATGGGATCATAAAGTCACGGAGCGAGTACCCTTCACCATGGCGGTCAAGATCCTCTCTGCATTCTTCTTTCTTCGTGAGCAACTTGGCACGGGTGAAATCTTGGAGACAACCTGGACCAATGAATGAACACCGGAGTCTAACGTCTACACCCACCATTGGCGATAGGGCAGAAAGGGGGAATAAGCCATCCCCGGACCTAAGAAGAGGGTGCAGGTGATCGGGAGGACTAAAATCAACACAGAACCACCAGAGCTATCATAATTATGGCCAAGGCAGACAGTGAGAAATGGTCACTTTCTATCTTGCCCACCTTGCTCGGGATTCGAACCTGGGTCATCAGTTGTGCCAGGCCAACGCTCTACCATGTACCACTGAACTACGGCGATGGGTCCGGACACAGAGAGAGAGAGAGAGAGAGAGAGAGAGAGAGAGAGAGAGAGACAGAGACAGAGACAGAGACAGAGACAGAGACAGAGACAGACAGACAGACAGACAGACAGACAGACAGACAAAAATAGACAGACAAAAATGACCAAAAAGGATGATGCTAGGAATGTAAACAAGGTGGAAAAAAGGGTGTTGCCACAACCATCAAGGACCAGCAGACCGTGAAGAGTCTTGAAGGTGATCCGGAGAGGTTATAAACACCGACATGACACTTTTAGCATTCCCATTGCACTGCTGACCTTCATTGCATGCTGGAGACCACCAGTTCTGAATGACCCGTTTTTCAGACGACACTCATACAAGCACACACTCACACACACACACTCTCTCTCTCTCTCTCTCTCTCTCTTCAGACCAAACTCCTCACTCCCTCTTTTTCAGACGAAACTCCTCATTCTCTCCCTTTCACACTCTCCCTTTTCCTCTTCCCTCCCTCCCTCTCTCTCTCTCTCTCTCTCTCTCTCTCTCTCTCTCTCTTTTTAAACAGACCGACAAGCGGTCAGAAGGTTAAAAAAAAAAAAAAAGGTAAAGGTAGTCCCATAGCCTTGTGGCCGTAGGGGAGCGTGATGTTGGAGATCACACTTATCTTGGGCCAGCGCAATGAGGGTGATGCCCATCTCTCTCCCTCGCTGCTTTACCTTCCCCACCCTTAAGAGAGTAGGTACTCAGTCACAGTGGAGTCAACTGGGGGCGTTGTTATTTGTCGCTTCACGTGTTGCGGTCACCCATCCAAGTGCTAACCGCACTGGACGGTGCTTAACTTGCGACACAGTAGCGAGTGCTCCAACCACTGCGCTATCCGACACCCGATCAGAAACACACCCTATATATATTTACTCTCTCTCTCTCTCTCTCTCTCTCTCTCATTAAAGGATTTAAAAAAAAAAAAACACACCACCATCGTTTTGTGAGCCGAGCACATTTGCTATGTCAAAGAATGGATCAGACCTTCTTTTTTAAAAGAAAACTTACGATTACCGTCCTTATGTTCCAGGATGATCGCACCCATAACAAACATAATCAGCATGTTCTAGGCCACACCCACAATAACTCACAATCATGAAACAGCCCTTTATACGTATAGACAGATACTGCTTATGGTATCTCATCTAAAATTAGCCTTGACAAAGCTTGACCAAATTTGCACACAGACAAACACACGCGCGCATTCAAACATATAAAATGGCTCCTTCACGTTAAGCGATGTGGTGACGTTTTTTTAAGCTGCGCTTTTTCTTAAATTTGAAAGCTTTCAACCCCATAACGTTGATCAATAAACTATTTTAATGATCATACTATCTTGTGTAAAGGTTTGGGGGAAAACAAACAACCTCAGATCCACTTTTAAGTAATTCGATGTGGTATATTTATATTATCAGCACCGGGTTTGAAGTAGATCTACGACCAACATAAATAGCACCGTAAAATTTATGAGAGAACGACAGCCTGATCACGACTATTAGCTTTGCCAAATAAGCAAAAAGCCTTGTGTGAAAACCGCCACGCAACAATAACGCTAGTAAAGAACAGGTCACTTAAAAGTCATTTTTCATAAAAGTCGTGTTTGAGTGTGTGGTCCATACAGCTCGGCTGAGTCTGTACGAAGCCTCCTTCTCCCAGCTCCATGGAGAGAGAGAGAGAGAGAGAGAGAGAGAGAGAGAGAGAGAGAGAGAGAGGGGGGGGGCGTCCTTGTCTAGTCTCAGCTACGCTGTATGATTGCGTTGCCTTATTAAAGAGGTGTTCCGTTCTAACGCGTCCCCTATACGCTTATGTGTCCGGGGACGTTAATCTATTTTAACTAACTAACTAATAACAGGATACGATGTTGCGGATAGTTTGGTTATGCACAGTCCTTTTCCTTGATAAGGTGATTTATTTATTTATTATTATTATTCTCTTCTTCAGTTTATTACAGGTTTTAATAAAAGGCCAGATTAATTAATGAAATTTGAGAGACAAACTGATAAGTGATCGGGGCGTGTATGGATGGAATGAATGTAAGAACTGTGGTATGACAACTGGACTTGTATGTATCTGTAACATGTTGAAGTGATCAAATGTGATAGGGAACTGTGATAGCTAGTAGCAGCAGTAGTAGCAGCCGCAGCAGCAGTAGTAGTAGTGGTAGTAGTAGTAGTATGTGTAGTTTTCGTGAAATGTATGTTGTGGGAGGTAAGGGGGTGTGGGGTGGGGGAGGGGCAAACTAAGGAGTGATTGTAATTTTTTTGTTCATTTATTTTTCTATGTGGGTAAACACTCACTGTGAAATTAAAATGGATTTGTGACCCTGACATGTGGGATCTTCCAACTCTTTAATGTATGGAGACCAACAGATTGTTGAAAACACAAGAATAAGTTGTTTCGCTTACAGAGACGGAACTGGAGTTAAAAGGCAACATCTTGGGGTTTAGTGTATAAATAGTATCCCCACTTTGTTAAAATGTAGTGCTTTAAAGTACCACTGTTTCTGTCATTCTCTTAGGTTCTTTCTTGTTGCTAATCTGTTATATCAATCTACTATCTTCTTCGCTGCACCAGTCAGCTACCGTTTTTTTTTGGTTTGTTTTGTTTTTTTGTTGTTGTTGAAAACTTTCCCCAAACTCCTCATTTGTGTTTGGGGTCTGTTGAGCCAGCTTGGCGACATTGGACGCTTTCTTTCAAATGGTCACTAAAGCTTCCTATTGTATCATTATTTAGCAATGTAGGCATTTTATATGTACGTGTTTTGTTAATATTTTATAATGATATTGATATTCTATTTTGTTTTTGTAAACGGGGGTTCAATAAATTAGAGTACAGCCTCAGCGTCCCCTGCATGGGATGCCTTTATTGTAAAGTGACCGCCTGGTGGAGTGCCTTCAGTGTTACCATTAGGGTTGTTTCAGCAGACATTTTATAAGGATCAGGGGTGAGCTCTCTTTCAAGCAAGTTGTGGTCCTTACTCGGCTCTTTGCGGTCCGCTGGACCCTATAAGCAATGACTAACTAACTAATGTTTAACATAATATTTAAAGTAGCCTTTATACTTGTGCTTGTATTCCACTTGTTAAAACGTGATGACGTAATTCTGCCGTGTTAGAATGCCAGTTGCTTCCAAACAAAAAATTCTAATCCTAATTACCATTTTGGTATGCTGAATTGCTTGGTCTGGCTGTAATTAAGCGTAGCCGCCTCTCCGTGCTACTGTAGAGGTTGTCATTGTTTAGAATCGTCACACCAGCAAAAGAGAATATAGAAAACAGGCCTAGAACAATTATTCTATTTATTATTATATTCCACTGTCAAGCTTCATGATGTGTATTGTTGCCGTTTGACCTTAAAATTGAGTCTAACGCCTTTTTTGTGTTTTATTTTGTTTGTTTAACTCACAAACTTTGACACTAGATAGTGTGATCATAGAAGAGTTTAATAATCAACTTTTTTTTAAGTGAAAGCTCTCCTAAAGGCATGTAAACAGCTTTAAAAAAAAAGGCATTGGGGTCTTGGATAACGTCACGGGGTTTTCGCTAGCAGGGCCCATTTCTAATGCAATCAATGAGAGTCACTTTAGACCACAGGCACAGAAATGTTTTTCTCTGGTTAATTCATAGCAAAGCATGGGAGGTTGTTGGCAACAGCTCCGCTGGGGTTGTTTATGTGTGCACATTGCCTGTATTCTAAGGAAGGTAAGCAGTCGATCTTTAGTATGCTGTGACACCACGTTTAGATTCAAATTGTGCAAATGTCACATTTCAAAAGAAATTATATGAATTTATAAGCAATATAGTCAACACTAAGTGTGAATTAATAAATAATAATAATAATAATAATAATAATAATAATAATAATAATAATAATAATAATAATAATAATAATAATAATAACAATAATAATAATAGTTTATTTTGTATAGCGCAAAACAAAAAATAAAACTTGCTCAAAGCGCTCGCATGCATACAAACACATGCATTCGCATAGATAAATATTTGTAAAAAAAAAAAATCATTATTTGTTTTTTCGCTTTTTTGATGTAGACGGTAACATAATACACATTTTAATAAGGCATGTCTACTTATGCCTGGTACTGCAGAAGTTGTCCTTGTCAAGCAGGCCTACTAATTATATATTGCACTGCCCAGATTAATGACGTAATTTTTGACGTCTGACCTTCCAAATTAATTTGTTAACTGCTCTTGATACACTGTGATTAATCTACGTTTTGTGTCCCTGCCATCTATTGATCTGTGTCTCTCTTATAGAATATAAAATTGTATTGTCTGCAAATGGGCCTCTGGTCCCTTCATGAAAGCGTGCGTATGATATGGTTTGGTATGGTATGATATACTGTGGTATGGTATGCTCTCTCTCTCTCTCTCTCTCTCTCTCTCTCTCTCTCTCTCTCTCTCTCTCTCTCTCTCTCTCTCTCTCTCTCTCTCAAAGAGCGCTAAAGAGAAAGAGTATATAAAAGTAGACGACTTGTATACTTCTATACTGGCCTCCCTCAAACTAATACACTAAGAGTGCACCGACCACTTGACCTTTCTCAGAGTGGAGGGGAGGGGAGAGAGGGTGGGATGGGATGGGGGGGAAGTGTAACTGACGATAATTGGTACAGAGGTCACGTGCACCAGAACCCGACTTTTTACATTGAGCATCAGAGCCTAGTGAAAGCTTCGCCGAAACTTGAACATTTTAGGACTTGGTCAGTTTAGTAACAAAACCACACACAGTTCAAGATGAACCAGTGTACCGCCTATATAATAAATACAAACAACAACAACAACTTACAGCGGCTGTATAAATGACGGCTAATATCAGCAGGTGAACTGAAAAGACAATCACGCTCTGCTATGGTAACATGTAGGCCATAGCTGCAATAGTATTAGCTCCGAGATGAGGGAGGAAGAGAGAACGCATCGTCTAGTCTCAGCTAAGCTGTATACTTTCACAGCTCACGTTTGGCAAGTCGTGCAAAAGGAGACACGGGGCTTAGTCATGAATAGCGTAATACAATGCATTGTTTTTTTTTAATGTAAGCCCCCATTGTCTGCATAGAGATAGGATGGACTCTGGTTTTCGTTGTCCGACTTTCTGTGTTGTCATTTTCCACCGAACTGCATGCACCTAAACAGTGTAGAGAAAATAGAGAATACAGAGTGTAGAGAAAATAGAGAATACAGTGTTCCAGTTATCCCCCCCCCCCCTACTCCCCCCATCCCACCCCGCACCTCCTCCCTCCCTCATTCTCCCCACCAACCCACCAAGTAAAAACTGCAAAGGAGGCAGAATGGCAAGTCGGCCACCTGAGCATCGTCGTCTTTTGTCCTTCCTGATGATGTAGCCGAGTTGGAATTCTAGTACCACCTTCCACCTTCCATTCCCAAAACCTCACTTCTCTGACTATTTTACATCCGGTATCCGGCTTTTACAAACCTCACTTCTCTGACTATTTTACATCCGGTATCCGGCTTTTACAAAACCTGTTTAGTTCAGGTATTCTTGTCAAATTTGCGCGCAAGATAATCCCATCAATTTATTTATGTAGTCGTTGTTATTTCAGTGTTGTTGTTTTTTCTTCTCAGCTCAATGGTTTCTCAAGGCGCTGGCCGAAACAGGGTGTTGTAACTCAAAGCCGCCCAAGTTGCCCACTCGCTGCCTTAGGCCCATCGTTTGACACTCCAGACCATGTACCACTGAGCACAGTCCTGAGCGACCGGAGGTGGGGTACGGGTGGGTGAGTGAAGGGATGTAGTTGCTTGGTGCATTTGTGTAGCTCGTACTCCCCCGTCTATAGGACATGAGCGTCAGGCTCTTTCTTTAAAGTCCGTGATATGGAATGCGTGCGTGCGTGCAGAGACAAGACCTAGATTTATACTCTCACCCAGGGGACGTAGCGATCAGCCATTTACTGACTGACCAACCCCCAAAAAACTGATAGCGTCTACAAAACTAATTAGTATTTAATCGAATTTTAAAAAAAGAAGAAATTATTGTTAATAAAAGTTTGGTGTTGTGTTTGATTTTTTTAAAACCTTTTTACCACGAACATTTTTCTTTGGCAACTGCCTGCTTTCTTTATTCTTGTCCTTGATGACGGTCACGAATGTCTCGTTGTTTCACCGGTTCCCCGTATAACAACTGCTGCACGGCGTTATGTACTGTTCCACTGATGTTTACAAGGTCTGTGCGTTCTGCCACGAGTGTAATACCTGCGTTTCTCAAACGGATCTAATACCTTTGATTACAATGGCCAAAACCTTCTCTAAACCCATTTTTGAAACACCCCTTTGACTGCGAAGCACTGTAACCCTTGTGTGCCCAACAACGCTGGTCTTGAACTGATCACAGCATTATCTGAACGAACAGCAGTTTCAAACACTTGGTACAGTAAATATAGGTGTTGGTAGTTTTCGCCCTCAGGCTGAGAGTTTCACGGATCATAGGACTGCGTCCTGGACTAAGGACCGCTAGCATTGCCATCCACAATCAGATCTAATTGATAGAGGTTGGTTAGTTATTCATTGCTTACAGGGTCCAGCGGACTGCAAAGAGCGGAATCAGGACCACGAATCCAGGACCACAATTTGGATGAAAGAGGACTCACCCCTGATCCGTATTTAAAAAAAAAAGGTCTGCTGAAACAACCCTATTGGTAACACTGAAGGCACTCCACCAGCCGGTCACTTCAGAATAAAGGCATCCCACGCACGGGACGCTGATGTACATACACTATGTTATCGAACCCCCCCTCCCTCCCCTCCCCCCCTCCCCGTTTACAAAAAACAAAATGGAATACAAACATCATTATAAAATATCAACAAAACACATACATATAAAATGCCTACATTGCCAAATAATAATAATATAATTGGAAGCCTCAGTGACCATTTGGCAGAAAGCGTCCAATATTCCCATGCTGACTTAACAGGCCTCATACACAAATGAGGAGTTTTGGAAGAGTTTTCAAGAAGAAAAAGGTAGGTGACTGATCTAGAGAAAAAGAAGAGTGATAGAACAGAGTAGGAATGAGAAAGAACAAAGCAGAAAGACAGCGACAGTGGGAACTTAAAGCACTAAATTTCCTAAAAGTGGGGATACTATTTATATAGAACCCCCCGGTACCCCCACGGGAGGGGAGGAATGATAGAGGTGTCATAATCCTCTCATTACTGAAGAAGCGAATGTGATCATGCACATGGGTACATGAGTACTTACAGTGCAGACACGACGTACAGCTCCTTATTGAAGAGACAGTCTGAAGATTCTTATTCTAGATATAAGAAGAATGTGAATCTCGTTGCAATTTCATCCGCAATCAGATCTAAAGGTGTGTGTATCTTAATTCTTCGTTATGGAAGAAGCTGGTGTGATCATGTAGAGTTTCTTAGGTCACAGACAATGTGTACAGTTCCTTACGAGATTGTCTGTAGATTGTAGATAAGAAGAATATGTAGGTCGTTTTGCGATGTCATTTATAATGAGATCTAAAGCTATATATTGAAGAAACGAGTGTTTGTTGTGGGACCCTTGCCATTACTGCGAGAAATCTAACTCCTTGCAATCACGAGACTGTCTTCAGAATCTAGAGATAAGAAAGATATATCTCTTCTACAATACAACGCAATTAGAATGTCTACCGACGTGGAGGACCGTGCTGTATATTACATCATCATCATCATCATCATCATCATCATCATCATCATCGATTAGATCTAAAGGTGTGAGTACACTTAAATCCCTCGTTACGGATGAAAGTAGTGTGATAGTAGGCTATACCACTACCTTAAGAGTTAAGAGATGGTTTCCAGATTGTAGAATTGCAAAAAGAAATATATGCATCTCTTCAATTTGTTGATTGGATGTTCTAGAAGTGCAAAATGTGTGTAATTTCCAAATAAAATCTGTACACTGCATAGCTGATAAATAAACCGCTTACTTGGCCTGCATACCTACCAACGCATGCATCCCGTATTAAACTAGGTAATAACCGCACAATGGTCAGATTTCAATGACCTCTAAATGCAATCTAATGACGCTGAAAGTGACACCCATATCCAAACAATTGGACACACATGTACCTAGAAGTCTGATCGGAAATATAAACAATTGTGACCTAGTTGACAGCAAAGCCTAATTACTGAGCGCTCATTTAATCAATTATTCAAACAAAGGCAGGTAAATAATAAGTTTTGTTGCTGATTGTTGATCCTGTGAGGCTGTGACTCATGCAGGGAATCCAAGCCTGTTACTAGGCCATGCGCAGAACTGCCATGCGATAAATCTCTGACGCTGAATGTGCTTCTGACATTGGATGGACTTTTTTTTTTAAATCTCTCCCTCCCCCTCCTCTCTCTCTCTCTCTCTCTCTCTCTCTCTCTCTCTCTCTCTCTCTCTGTCACGAATACACACAGACAGACGTTGCAGTTATCGCTAACACTGATCAGTGTCAATCCATCACACTTCCCCAGTCATGATCACTCTGCTATCACCCTTTAGCTTTATCACCTAATCCCCCACTAATTCTAAACGTTAACACCAGCTAATTTCCAGTGTAAACAACCGTTCACTAGGCACGTATATGCTATGCCGCGATAATGGGATTATAGCCTAATAAAAGTGGTTAACCCCACCCCTCCCCGGCATTGATCACCGCGATCAGATTCCTAGTATCGCACCGAACATGCTACAATAACGCAGAAAAGCCACCAATATATACATTTTCAAATAGGCTCAGTTCCCATTGTTCCAACGACCGCGTCAGAAGCGTCCATTTGCTTTAAAAAAAAAAAAATACAGTGGAACTGACCATTTCCCACCTGTCACGTTCCGTCTACGCAAGGCACTGAAGTTAAAACAAGCGTCCATTTTACCGTTTTTACGTCACATGTGTGACAAACGTGCTACATTGAGAGCGTGTGTGACGTTAAAGAAAGGGTGACTCGACCGGCCTTATAATCAAATGGACGGTGTGATTGTACTTCTGCTTCGACAACGATTCTAAATAATCAAAATTTTTAGAGATTTTTTTTTTTTTAAACGCAAGTTATGGTAATTGTGCCTTTCTGCATGTACTTTATTCCTCTTTTTTTTTCTTTCAATGTTTTTTATAAAGACTCCATGTCAGATTGAAATAGTCTAATACACGCTATGGACGTAACACAGAGCCAGCTATGTTTGAAGGGTTTCTGCTACCCTCGGGTAACGATTGTCCGTGTCCGATGGTTACGATTCTGGCAAATCTGACGAGAAAGGTTAACAACCAGTAGTACCCCGAAACTCTAACAAATCACCTAGTTGAAAGGAAGTTTAAAGCCAATACGCTGAATTTAAATTGACCAGATGATGCAAAGCCGCGCGATTCCCTTGGGTGTGTACAGTAAACGCCGACCCGCTTAATTTAAAAGGACCCAGGAACGCAAAGAAAGCCGACATTACTTTGACTTCATCATCCGCTTCGGGGCTGCACGGTAAAAGTTGCGGTGACATCTTTCGACTTCGCTGGTCTTTAATGTTATGTGTGATGCAATCAACTCCTGTTGATCAAATAACGAAACCTTCCTCTTGAAAAGCCAACAAAGAGGTCCACCAGATATTTTAGGCTAAGACAACAAGTGGAATGGCTTGAGGCCATTCAGGATAGGTCAGGAGTATTGAATCAATAGTAACAACAGCGCCCTAGCCCTATGATTTCAAAGAACTCTCTTTGCGGCGCGTAGAGCTTTGGGATGAGGTCAATTCCAGAATTTAGCAACTCTGTTAGAAAAAAAAAAGACTTTTTCAGGTTAGTATTACACTGTTGAATACAAAAATATTTTTTAAAAACTTCAGAATTTCGTTTTATCGCAATCGCAACATGCATAAGAATGCAAACACATTGCCTTTAGGAACACGTGCATACTACAATGACACACTAATCACCCAAGCGCCAATTCTACCAATAGGAATTCGTACATTTGTACTGACTTCATATGATCAATGAATACTCTTTCGCGATGTACACTACATCATAGATTCATAAATCACCTAAATATAAACTTAAAATGCTACTTATAATCAACCCCTTTAATTTTATAGGTAACAATGTTTACAGCTGTTAGGCTTATCGTCCATTACTAGGTGTCAAAGATCTATCAGTCTTAACCTTACGCTTGAAATCAGTTTAGTATTTAGTTCACGGTGTCGGTCAACAAGCCCTAAACACGTCCTGTGCTATTGTCCGTGTCGCATTTGTGGTCATCAATGGAGATATCTTGGGAGGCGAGGCTAAACTAAGACATTGGGAGAATTCTTGATTTATGGTTTGTAATATGTGAAACTAATAATAAACTGTCTTTTGTCAATGGCCATTTTGCTCAGGTAACCTCCAAGTTACAGAAGACAAATAGTAATTAAGGCTGAGCTGAGAGAGAAGAGGGATGGAAAGAGAGGGGGAGGGAGAGAGAGAAAGAAAGAGGAATGGAGGCAGTGAGTGAGAGAGAGTGAGAGGGAGGGGGAGATATAAAGAGAGAGAGAAAGAGAGAGAGAGAAAGAGAGAGAGAGAGAGAGTGAGAGAGAGTGAGAGGGAGGGGGAGATATAAAGAGAGAGAGAGAGAGAGAGAGAGAGAGAGAGAGAGAGAGAGAGAGAGAGAGAGAGAGAGACGCAACAGTAAAAGACCGGCGGAGGAGCTGTTACGCCACAGGTGTTTTTCGGCCGGAACCTCTCGTCCTGGCCAGAGTATCCGAAAAGCAGGCACGCTAAACAGTATTAGTTGCAAAGAACCTATAGCATTCCCTCGTGCAGCCATCATATATTCCGGTTGATCACGTCGCTAGCCCTCTGTATCTACACAATGGAGAGCACAGCTTGCTTTCCACACTTCAGCAACCCTCATCGCTTCGCTCAGTATCAAGCCAGTCCATTCCCGAATGTGGTCCTCCCACCTCTTTTTCTGCCGGCCCTCTTCTTCTGCCTCCTTGAGCCGTGCTTGCATGATGGCCTTTTCAAGGCCTGATGCTCTGGTGACGAGACCATACCATCGGAGTTTCCGTTTCTTCACCAATGTGAGCATGTCATCGTGTTGCCCAATGGCTTTTGTGATGGTCTGTCGGACTTTGTCGTTGGTCATATGCTGGGTATAGGAAAATGCCCAGAAGTCGTCTGTTGAACCTCATCTCCAAGCTTTGTATTCTTCGTTGTAGGTCTGCTGTGAGGGTCCATGTTTCCCAAGCATATAGGAAGATGGAGATGACAGAGGAGCGCAGCAGCCTTATCTTGGAGTGTAGACTAAGGGTCCTATCTTTACAAACGATCTTCCACCTTTTCAGGGCAGCAGAGTTGTTGTGTGATCCTGGAGAGGACTTCATGTCGGGACCCATTGTCTAATACAATGGCTCCTAAATATATGAAGCTTTGCACCGTGTTGAGGAATTGGTCTTGGACATTGATGTCCGTGTTGATGCCATTGGTGTTTGTTGCTCATCATTTTAATCTCATCTGCACTTATTTTCATTCCAAAGACTCTCCAGCTATTCAAGTTCTTGTTCCTCTCCAGCCAATCCATCAAAGTCATCCGCAAAACGGAGGTTGGAGATTGCTCTACCCCCTATGCTGACTGTGCCTTCGTGATCCTCAAGGACATCTGACATGATGCGCTCCAGGAAGATGTGGAAGAGTGTTGGAGAGAGTAGGCATTGCCGCACGCCGATTGTTGTTCTGAACCAGTTTCCGATGGCGCTGTTGTGGAGGACTGCACTGGTAGACTTATCATACAGGCTTTTGATGACTTCAATAATTTAGGGCTGATGTTGTACACTTTCATGGTTGCCCACAGAGCTGCATGCCAGACTCGGTCAAACGCTTTCCTTAAGTACAAAAAAATAATATAGATGTTGTTGGTGCTGTAGGTATTTCTCGCAGATTATTCGGAGGTTAAAAATCTGCTCAGTTGTACTCCGCCCTGCCTTGAACCCTGCTTGTTCCTTACATGTAGCTATGATTTGTTCAGCTTGGGGTTTTAACCTGTTGAGTTGTTTTTTTCAGGAGGACATTGCTGGGATGGCTGACGAGGCTGATGGTGCGATAATTTTCACACTCCTGAAGGTCACCCTTTTTGGGAAGAGTGATGACAAGCGAATGGATCCATAGTGTAGGCCACTCCCCACTCCGCCAGATCATGTTACAGATAATAGCGAGGGCGCCAATCATCGCTTCTTCTCCTGCTTGAAGCAATTCTGCGGGTATGTTGTCCACTCCCGCTGACTTCCTTTTCTTCAGCGGTTGCACTGCTGTCTCAACTTCTTCTCGGAGAATTTGGAGGATTTCTTCTTCCCTGTTCTGGGGACATGCTAGAACTGATGGGTCTCCGTTTGGTGTGTGGTTGTAAAGGTCATTGCAGTACTCTTCTTGCTCCCCTGTATGGCACATGCCAAACTTGCTTTGGATCGTGGAGTTGTTCTTGTTCAGACTGTTCTCTATTTCGTGGCATTGATCTTCTGTCCAATTTTCCTTTGCTGTGCACATGTCTATTCGGATGTAATTGTTGATTTTACGGTAAGCATCAGCTCTCTGTGATGTTATCAAAAGACAACAAAGGTTGTGTCTTATACCCCATCCATTGTTCTCTGTGGCGTTTCACCACGTCTGCTACGCTTTCGCTCGAGAAATCGACCAGGATTTCATCCCTTTAGAGCTTTAGTAATACACCGTCCTCTCGGCCTCCATACAAAAGCACAAGTAAATGAGAATTACACAATGCACGTCGTTTTCAGAGTCTTGGGTGGCGTGAGATTGTCTCTCCAGATGACAGTGTGGGTGGGCACGCAAAGCAAGCCATCAGTTCCTGTGGATAATGGTGATTCCAACGCAGTGGACAGACTGAGAGACCAGCGCTGCTGGTACGGTTCAATGCTGTCAAGGAACGCGTCCTACACCCTGTAAAGTGACATATTTTGTCGCTGAAGCATTGATGTGAACATAACTTAGTTTCTTTAATGTTAAAAAGTGACAGCGACTCAAAGAGATTGTCTCGATTGTCTACCCTTTTTATTGCTCTCCTGTGTGGGAAACAAGTACAAGTATTATAAGCAGAAATACAATTTTAAAAACCAACTAAAATTTCAAACTAAGAGCACACATTTTCGTTTTTTCGTTTTTTTTTTTTTAAAGTACATATATGAAACACTGGTCAGGTAAAAGAATTGTTACTTTTCATTGTGTCTATATAATGAGCTTCCTAAACGAAATGCTAGCTACTATTTGAGTACAGACTCTCTTTTTCTATAAATAAATGTACTTTGTAAACGAAATGTTAGCAAATAATTAAAATATAAACAGTTCCTCATTTATTTATTTATTTCATTAGTCTCCAGTCTGCCTCGCGCAGGATAAGGCAGTGGCCATGTAAATACAGTCACTTTTCAATTAACAAAAACATGGTTTATTCTTATCTTCTGTAAAGCATACCAAAGTTTTCAAGCAGATTTTTTTTAACCTGACACGACACCTTTACAACAATGTTACGTTGAAACGCGAATGGTAGTACGTCGGAAGCGCGCACGATAGATCTAATCATTTCGTTTTGCAAAGAGTTCAATGATGGAGTTTATTTACCTTTGATTTGAGTTTGCATTGTTGTTAGGAGAGGCTTTGTATAACGTTGATAATTTTTGTTGGTCGATATAGTTGTAGAATTTTCTGGATCTGCGTGTTTACTCTCGATAGAAATTTCCCGATACATGTCGAAGCAAGAAGACGTTCCGGAAGGAGAAGAAAATATGTATGACGTAAGACAGTAATGACGAAGTTAGAAGCGATTGGTTAAATTGCGTCAAACGAGATTGATCCAGGTTATTCGGGAGTATCAAGAGACTATTTAAGTGCCGCGCTGTTTCAAAAATAAGAGAGAGATTGTTGTTGATAGTTGAAGTTGTTGTTAGTTGGAAAGTAAATTTGAGAGTGGAAAGACGATTGAGCGATTGTATGCAGTTGTTGATGTGTGCTGAATAAAAGTGGAAAACTTCATACGTCGACTTTGTGACTTGTATGCTGCTTGAGCGGGCTGCGTGAATAAACGAATCTGAGTTACACAACTATCAGGAATTCAAGCATCGGGGCTGAATCAGATACTGATAGAAAAACACTAACATCAAACTGAGTGTAACAAACAACAACAACAAAAACAACAAAGAGACTTACAACGTCATATTATTCGCATTATGCATGCACTAACACAGAGAGAAATTATAAGAAATACAAACAACAAAAGAAAACAAAAACTCTGGTGTCAGCGAAAAAAACACTAACACTGCACTGAATTACAATTGAACCTGCATCCCGCCATCAATGGCGCTTTAAAAAAATCTTTATTTTTCTTTTTCTGTTTCTCCATTTGATTGCCCATGTAATACGCCATCTGCCCTATCTCACACACCCCACCCCATGAATCCCCACTCAAAAACCAGTACATCTTCACAGTCCTTGGGTCTTACTGATGAAGGTTTTAGTCTAATAAACCGAAAATTTGAACGCCTACTACCCAGATGTTGTTGTTGGTTTTATTATCAAACCAGCATATCTTAGATGTATTGTGGTCCTGATTCGGCTATTTGCAGTCCGCTGGACCCTTTAAGCAATGAATATCTTAGATGTATTCACCTCCTAAACTACCACTTTTGTTCCTTTCTCTGACTTATCTAAACGCTTCCTGTCACACACACACACACACACACACACACACACCCACACACACACACACACACACACCTACACACACACGCAAGCACATTATATATATACACAACACACACACCCTTCCACCCCATCGCACATAACCCGTCTCCTCCCTCCACCCCCCTCCCCCCCTCCCAACTACCCTTATGACTAGTCGAGCGTAGCTCAAAAACAAAATATTTAAACCGGTAAATCCCGCACATTTTTACATTCAAAGGCCAAAAAAAAAAAAAACTTCTCGTAACGGTCCAGTGCCTTCAGTAAGAGATTGTCTTCCACCTCGCAAAACAGCAAGGATAGCACTTAAATTAGTAACTGGTTTTAGAAAATGGTGAAATCCATACAGCACGCATAATACGGACTGTGCGCAGCCGTCGGTCCAAACGTGACACTATACTAAAGAAAGAGAAAAGGAAACATTTGTAGTTGTACAAAACCAATCCAAAATGCTGGCCGTGTCCTGCTGCAGAAAACCTTCATCCTTGACACTTTAGTTGCCCTGCCCAAAACCTTAGTAAAGGTTGGAATATATCGAGCGACATTTAAACACGAGCTGTTCTCCTTTCACACTTAAGCAACAACAACAACAACAACAACACCAACAACAACAACATTTCTAGGTGTTACTAGCTTCAATCTGCAGTTTGGAAGCAACTATAGCTCCAGCAGTGAATTGACACAGCTGTAGCCAAAGTGACTGTGTACGCATGGCGATAAAAGTTTGATGAATGAGAGGTGGGGAGGAGGGGAAGGGTCGGGAGAAGATGAGGAGGAAGGGAGGGGGTATTCTGCCTGACTGCACACGCTTTAAGCCCCCTCTCTGGGCACCTCTCCTTCCCCCTCCCTCCTGAGCTAACCAGGCGTGAGAACCGGAGCGTTTTAGGCAACCTTGTTTATACTGTTCAAGGGAGCCTCCCCACTCCAAGGCTCGGTTTACTTTTGGCGAAAATGGCTTTAGCCTACAAATTCGCATTGTTGTTAATACGCAAAATCGACGATGAAGCGGGCTTTTCTTCCTCAACCCAACCGCTACAGGTTGAATTTCCCTTTCCTGTTCCGGTGTGACATCGTCAAACGGCCGGGTATCGCCAGCTGACTGGGCGCGACTGGGAGCATTCTGATTGGTCGACGCATTACAAAATTCGACGCATGCGCACAGTGCTTTCGTAGTATGACCGAGCACTGCTTCATTCATTCAAATCTGGCAGTGTTAACGAGAAAGGGTTAGGGTCAGCTCGGCCCATTTACGGCCCAAGAACATCGTGAAAAAGCCGTCCAGACTTGACCTGGCGCATGCGTAAAAGCGCCCGGCCCAGCTACGATATTTGGTCCAGCTGCTATGTTACACCGGTACACCAATACGCTCTACGATCTACTAGATATTTTAGTTAGTGCTAGAAAGGCCAGGCGTTGCTATTAATAGACCCAACAACTACGGAATTCATTGATTTCAAATATATATCTATACTTTCCAAAGACATGGCTTGCTTTCTGTTGCAGGCTAATTATATTTTTGCTTGTGGCAACATTCACCGTGAATGTTATACCTGATCTGTCGAAGGGGCGTGGTCAAGGTGTGTCCTTTTAACATACAGAAAGAGAGAAAGGGGAAAAAATATCTTCTCTCACTGTGGGGGATTAAAAGCTTTTTTTTTTTTTTGCTTTTTTTTTGTTTTGGCCTCACTGCAGGGTATATTTTATATTTCAAACTAAAAAAAAATGCGGTTCAGCCTGTAAAATCCGCTTCAGTGTATTTCAAAGGAGCTGCATGATCATCTTACTGGTAACATCGGGCTGTTGTTTCAACTGACTGACTATGAGAACAGGTTTAGTTTCCAACTTTTTAGAACCGACTGTATCGCGTAACTTTAAACTAAAACTTACTACACCTGTTCAGACTCAACCACGAGTTGTACCGTATTTCAAGCAAAACGGCCGACATGGACATTTCGAGTTGCTAAGGTGGTGCTGACTGAATGAATATTTGCGATTCTCAAAACTTATCAGCTGTGAAACTGAATTAAAACCTGATTAATGGTTAATAGATTGATTGACTGACTGACTGAGTGACCATTTTGTTTTGATGTTTAACGTGTTTTATCTCATAATGTTGTATCGATATTGTTATAATAGTTATCCTTGAGTGTATGTGTGTGTGTGTGTGTCTGCGTGTGTGTGTGTCTCTGTGTGTTGGTGCGAGCGCTTACAGCAAACTTTAAATTTGGGTTCGCGCTTAAAAAATAACATTATTAATATTATTATTATTATTATTATTATTATTATTATTATTATTATTATTATTATTATTATTATCAAGTCCTAGAACGCTTACATTGTCATTTAGACGGCGGTATAACAACAGATGTGACAATAGAGAGAGAGATCAAGTGACGGGTAGTCAGGGGTGCTGATAAACACCTGTTGTTAGCATTATTACGCATAGGCTTCTGGTATTACTCTTTATTACCTGTCACTCATCTACTGTTACAGCAACAGTAGTAGTAGTAGCAGCAGCAGCAGCAGCAACAGCAGCCTCTAGGGACGCAGATGATACAAATAACGACCAAAGCACAAAACACACGTAACTGACGGCGACAAATATATATGTGAAATTCGATCACGGCAACAGCAAACATACAAACTATAAAGTAGAATATAAACTATGTTGATATTGACAACAACAGAACACAAACGATGTTGATATCGCCAACAGCAGAACTCAAACGATGCCGATAACGGCAACATAACAACACAAACGATGTTGGCTGACCGGCATTATGCAAATTCAGTAACGGCAACGGCTAACTACAAGCAATGCTGATAACGGCAACAAAATAACACAAAATGTTTTGGATAACAGTCAAGAACAGATGACGGCAACAGCACAAAACAAACGACAATGACCTACCAGCAAAGTATATTTAAAAACAACAACAACAACAACAACAACGAAAATAAAACAACAAGCTGATGACGGCAACAGCACGCAAACGATGGTAATAACGGCAACAATAATGGAATAATGGTACAGGATGCAGTCAATATAAAAATTTCAAAAAATAAAAATTCGATTTTCTTCCGTCTTCTAATAGCGATCTCCCTGCCTTTACACCACCTGTTTGAGTGATGTATGTGTATTTGGTGTGTGTGAGGGTAAATGAGACAGGTGAGCGTGTATGTTGGTATAGATCGCCGCGCTTTGAGCCTTGGGGAAAAGCGCGTACATAGCATCCTGTATTATTATTATTATTATTATTATTATTATTATTATTATTATTATTATTATTATTATTATTATAACAACAACAGCAGAACACAAAATATGAGATGGTGATAACGATAACAACAAAAAGCAGATCACAAACGACACAACAAAAATTACTAGTTCTAACCCCCCTCGCGGCTATCATATATAAATTCAACATTGGTGTCGTAATGCAGGGTATAATCAGGGTATATCAGTCATAATCGGGGGGCATTAGGGGTATAAAGGACGCACACATACAGCACATGATCATTCCATCGATCTCGTGAGATCAAATAATCATCAGTTCAATCGGCTGACAGCACTGAACGGCATATACGGTAGCAATTATTATTACCAAATCACAACAAACCATCATCATCATAACTATCATCATCAGCGGATGCAGCAGCAGCACCACCCCACCACAACTATAATACCACTAATATAGCTACTACTATTACTACTACTATTACTACTACTATTACTACTACTACTTCTACTACTACAATTACTACTACTACTACTATTTAATATCAAAGTCACATCATCGTCATGAGTACAGATTCTGACATATATTACCCACACATCAATGTTTGTGTGAGTTACAGTTTCCCATACAAATTGAGAACACACACACAAAAACGAAACAAACAACCCAAACAAACAAAGAAACAAACAAACATTGCTTGATTAGTGAATGATGCGATCATGCATGCATGCCTTGCCCATGACAATTATTATCCGGATCAAGAGTATCAGAAGCAGCTGAGAACGTATGGAACGCGGAAGCGGTCAAGAGCGCGTGCAATTGCACGCCAGTGTAGTAGCTGATTGGTCGAAAACTGTTACGCCAAACTGCGCAAGCGCAAATGCACATGCAATAACACGCGCATTTGCACACGCATTTACCTACGAGTCACATTAAAATTAGAAAATGTCCTGAAATACGTTCTATGTACCAAAACAATGTAATGTAAATTGACAACTAATTTACAATGTAACAGTCGCCTCCCGCCCCACGACCTCCCCACCCTCCACCGCCCCCAATTAAATGTTAAAATAATTTACTTTGGTTTGCCTGTAAATAATATGAGAATTATCTCCCATCGCGCGCACACCGGTCTTCAATGTGACCATAGTGCAAAGCTTACTATCGCAATATGCGTTTTACGATGCCTTTTCCGTTCCATGTTTTGTACTTATTCTTCATTAATATCCGGCGTGCAGTTTGGCGTGTTATTGCGCTAACGCAGTTCGGTGTTTAAGTTTTAACCCATCAGCTATTAAATGCGCGTGCAACTGCGTGTTCAATTGCGCTTGCGCAGTTTGGCGTGAAAGTTTTAGACCAATCATCTAATGGATGGGCGTGCAGTGACGTGTGCATTTACGCGTGCAATTCCACGCGCATTTGACGCTTTCCGCATTCCACAAAAACGCCTATAAACATGATCCAGTGAACGCACAATACTGTTTGATCACACAGAGTGGCTGCGACAAGCGTAATCGTGGGTTAGTCTCAGCTATGAAGTGTGATCCCTGATAAGCAGTAGACGCCTCGTATGCCTCTATTCACATGATATCAACATTGGCGTCGTAATGGGTTTAGCCAATATCAGTCATAATCGGGGGCATTATGGGTATAAAGGACCTACTTATACAGTACATGATCATTCCATCGATCTCGTGAGATCAAATAATCATCAGTTCAATCGGCTGACAGCACTGAACGGCATACTCGGTAGCAATTATTATCATCAGTCAAAACAAACCATCATCATAACCATCATGCACCATCAGCGGAAGTAGCAGCAGCACCATCCCACCACAACTAATATAGCTACTACTACTACTATTACTACTACTATTACTACTACTTCTACTACTACAAATACTACTACTGTTTAATATCAAAGTCACATCATAGTCATGAGTAGCCTACAGATTCCGACATATATTACCCACACACCAATGCTGTGTGAGTTACAGTTTCCCATACAAATTAAGACGAAATAGCAAAAAAAAAATAATACAAATAAAAAAAAAATGAACAACCCAAACAAACAAACAAACAAACATTGCTTGATTATTGAATGATGCGATCATGCATGCATGCCTTGTCCATGACAATTATTATCCGGATCCCAGAGCGTCTGAAGCAGCCGAGAACGTATGGAACGCAAATGAACACCCAATCGCACACCAGTCTAGTAGCTGATTGGTCGAAAACTGCACCACCTAACTGCGCAAGCGCAAATGCACACGCAATAGCACATGCAATTACACGCGCAATTGCACACGCATTTACCTACGAGTCACATTAGAACTAGGAATGGGAAATGTCCTGAAATGCGTTCCATATACCAAACTAATGAAATGTAAATTGACAACTAATTTACAATGTAACTCTCGCACCCTCGGCCTCCTCTACCTCCACTTCCCCACACCCCCAATAAAATGTTACAATAATGTACACTGGTTTGCCTGTAAATAAAAATATGAGAATTATCTCCCATCGGAAACTCCGATGGCATGGCCACGTCATCAGATCATCAGGTCTTGCAAAGACCATCCTGCAAGGCACAGTGCAAGGAGGTAGAAGAAGAGGGAGACCGAAAAAGAGGTGGGAGGACAACATTCGAGAATGGACTGGTTTGACACTGAGCGAAACAATCAGGGTTGCGGAGGACAGGGATAGATGGAGTACGCTGGTTAAACGATCATCTGTGGTGCTTCTACGACGTCCGAGTTATGGGATAGGATAGGATAGGATAGGATAGGATAGGATAGGATAGGATAGGATAGGATAGGATCTCCCATCGCGCGACCAACGGTCTACAGTGTAAAGCTTACTAAAGCTACATGCGTTTTCCGACGCTTTTTCCGCTCCATGTTTTGTAATCTATATATTAATCGAGCAGCCTTTTCAGATCACGAGGGGCCGTTTTAGCCAACCAGCGGCTTTGTTGTGAAGTTAATTTCGAGCTTCAGTTGGCTCCAAGTTTTACAGATTACAGCTGAACTGTCCATAATTGCTTCCACGCGAGTTTTGCCATTCGGCGCTCGATCACCCGCTGCCGATACAACGAAACTTAACATTCTTTTCGATCGCAAAACGGCTTTAGTTTGCATTTTACTGCGTCCAAAAACACTGTAAAAACACATGTGTGAGACGGTATTTTTAGAACCAATCATTTTTGTCCTTAGCCCTGCCATCATTTCCGCATACCATTTCTACCAAGGATTTCGTATTTTATTCCAAATTGCTTTTAATCGATCGGCGTTCTCTATATTGTTGTTTAATCCAGTTTCAAGTTTATAACACTATTAAAATCGACGGGTTCAACATGTTTCATGATATGGGACCTAAAATCAGTTTAGAGAATTATAGCATCCCGTGGTTCAATGGATAAGGCGTTTGACTGTCAATAAGGAGACCCGGGTTCGAATCTCGCTTGGTCCTTTTTTTTTTTAAAATAAAATTTAATAATACAGAGCGAGAGAGATAAGAGAGATATAGATAATAAAGAAAAAGAGCGGAACAGAGGCAACTGAGAAACAAAACGAGGTGCAAGTAAAATGCTAAAAAAAAAAAATAATAAAATAAATATATAAATAAAAATAAAATCATAGCACGGGTATTAATAACTGCTTCATATTCTTTTTTTTTCATTTATCCATGATGCGTGTACTTCTTAGAACACTTAACATCTTATGCTTTTTAAAAATAAATTAGGTATAGGTAGGTCTGTTTAAAAAAAAAAACATTTAGAAAATAACATTATAGTTTTATTGTAAATTTCATAGCATAATTAATTGTCATTTGATTCATCAGAAAAAAATATTAAATTAAGAGCAAACTTTACATTAAAAATAAATATTTAGAATCTAAATTAAAACTGAATTGTTCCCAAATAAATATCTGTAGGGACTAAAGGTCCATATTTACATTTACATGGCTTGGTGCTTTTTTTTATGATTGCCTCAATTTGGTATTTCATTGGTATGTATTATAAGGAAAAAAGTTCTGTGCATGCAGTGATAGCATTGCCTTATTGTTTTAATCACATGCATGTGCAATAAATCAGTAATGCTGTTCTCCTCAAATAAATGATTATTGTGTTTTATTACAATTATAAGTTTATTTTTAATCTATGTCTCTTTTTAGTGATTCACCACTGACAGTGTACTTCAGCCTTCCACTTCCAGAATCATAAACACAACAAAGATTATTATATCAAAGATACTTTTATACAATGTGAATTAATTTTCGAGCTAATGTTAATTAAAAGTATCTTTGATATACTGTATATCTTAGTTGTGTTTATGATTCTGGAAGTGGAAGGCTGAAGTGCACTGTCAGTGGTGAATCACTAAAAAGAGACATAGATTAAAGATAAACATATAATTGTATTTTACTTTCAAAATACTGAGCAGTTCCTGTTGTGTTTACAATTTCTTCCACTTTCAGGCAATTGATATTTCCTACATGTAGTTATTGTACCAACACCACAACATAAACTATACACTATGTAGGCTACAATGGAACATTATAGTCTCAAATAAATTTGACTTCACTCAGTGGCTGACAGCTTGGACACCCAAAGATAACCTATAACGGGCATAAAATCAGCAACACAACAACAAAATATAATAGATACTTTTAATTATACAACAATACAAGACAAATGAATTTTCGTGCTTTGCTCTTCTTCAGATTAAAAACAAACATAAAATGACAAAATGCTGCAGAATGCACAAAAAAAGTCACTTCCAGGAAAATTTTTGAAACGGGCATATAACATCAGGCCCAGCAAATGGGTCATCAAACATTTATTTGGACGGGTAATAACTGCTAGTTCTTCATTAACATCAGGCGGTGTATTTTGGCGTGCAATTGTGTGTTCATTTGCGCTTGCGCAGTTTGGCATGAAAGTTTTCGACCAATCAGCTACTAGATGGGCGTGCAATTACGTGTGCATTTTCTCGTGCAATTGCACCCGCATTTGACACTTTCCGCGTTCCACAAGAACGCCTATAAACACGATCCCATGAACGCACGATACTCTATGATAATTACAGCTCTGATCATAACACAGAGTGGCTGAGACAAGCGTAATCGTCGGTTAGTCTCAGCTATGCAGTGTGATCCCTGATAAGCAGTGCCCATTGTGTGCCTCTAATCGCATGATGACATTGTTTTAGATCGATATATAATTTTCAAACAGATCAAATCGATAAACAATCAATGTAGTGCTAAACCGGTACCCAAACCGGCCGAATGTTTAGGTTCAGCAGTTCATGGCGCTTACATGGACCACGATATTGCAGCAATTCGTATGTGAGCGCATCAGCTTAGAGCAAAGCTTCAAGTTTCATAGTACAGCTTTATAACTGCTCTATAACTTACATGTAGGTTTCAGTAAAATTTACTATCATTGTCACTGCGTTTGTGGCGTGCTCATGTGTACACTTTATGGGTTCGAGCCAGACAAAAAAAGGTGCGCGCGCGCGCGTGTGTGTGTGTGTGTGTGTGTGTGCGTGTGTGTGTGTGTGTGTGTGTGTATGTGTGTGTATGTATGATGGATCTTTGTAGTACGCGCACTGATAAACTCTTTAAGCTGGAAAGTTCGCTATCTAAAACACGACGCATCAATAATCTTACCGTACATATGACACCGGAGCGTGCAAACTTGCTGTAAACGTCATGATTAACGTGTGCAAACGATTTGTATGATAAAGGGGGCCGCGCCAAGGGCGGCTTGAGTTATATCCCTTATCGCCAGCGCCTTGAGCAGCTCTTGAGCTGGAAAAGCGTTAGACAACACCGATTACCCTAACTAACTAACTAACTACATCCCCTGGAATTAGCAACGCTTAGCTTTATTTATTTTATTTCTTGTTGTTTGTAGATTATAGTCACACGACACTTTCGCATATAGGTGACTACTGGACCGATTTATACTGACACCAGCGGGCCAGTTGTTGGTAAAGAGGAAAATAATATGATCACACGTTGACCAATCCGGGATTCGAACCAGCGACCTTTCGGTTACTAGCAAGACGCTCTTACCAACTGAGCTACCCGGCCCCACTGAGTGACTTTTATTTCTTTAATGTAATGTCCATTTCAATCTGCGATATTTGACCATTGTTAACAGCTTTGAATCAAAGCTTCATAACTAATAAACGCAATGTGTATGTCTCTAAATAAATACAGATCACGAGATAACATGCAGTTCATGTTTAAATACAAGCAAACTGCAGGGCGGATCACGCTTTGATAACGATTAAGCGGCTTTACAGCTTGCACCTATGTAAATAGTTACATACACTACTCATTGAATTCAGTCGCCCAATTGCGTTCCGGGCAATTGAATTCAATGAGTAACTTGAGTTAAATTCCAAAAGGAGTTGAGTTGAATTCAAATGAGGGCTTGAGTTAGATCCTGTATCTTGTAACTTGAGCAGCACTTGAGCTGAAAAAGCTCTATATAAATAAATAAATAAATAAATAAATAAATAAATAAATAAATAAATAAATATATCTGAAACTCTATGCATATAATTATATACTAATTTAATGAGAGAGAGAGAGAGAGAGAGAGAGAGAGAGAGAGAAAGAGAGAGAGAAATTTACTATCATTGTCACTGCGTTTGTGACGTGCTCATGTGTACACATTTATGGGTGACATTGGTTCGAGCCAGACAAAGAATGTGTGTGTGTGTGTGTGTGTGTGTGTGTGTGTGTGTGTGTGTGTGTGTGTGTGTGTGTGTGTTTGTGTGTGTGACGGTTCTTGTATAAATTTAAAAAAAATTAACGTAGTTGGACTCTGGTACGGACCACAGGCGCTTGCATCTGGACACGCCAGGGTCTTTGCCTATGACGCGTCTTTTTTTGGTTATCTATAATAACGTATAGATAACCAAAGGGAAACGCGTCATAGGCATAGGCGTTTAGATAACCAAAGTGAGACGCGTAGCCAGATACAAGCGCCTGTGCTACGGACAGTTTAACTTCATCTCATAGGTTTCAATCTCTACAACTCGATCTAACTAGCCCCCATGACAGATATATGTGTACCTTGTCAACAAATAGAAATGTTTCGACATGTCTACATGCGTTTCAGTTGGCATGCATCTGGCGGACGGGTTGTCATTTTTCTTCATTTATGGGATCAAATATCTCCTAAACTATTAAAGTAACAAGTTTGGGAATACAGTTAAAAAAAATTTTAAATCTAAAAAAAAACAACGGTGAAAACGATTAAGCAAAAACTGATCGCTAAAATAATATTGCAATGTACCTAACAGGAAAAACTACACCGATTTTTTTAAAAAAAGAAAAAAAGAAGAAGAAAATAAGTAGGTCGGTGGCGATCGAAAAAAATTTGGTCATCAGTCTATCATAACGTCTGAAAAGTTTAGAAGAAAATAACCTACACCACATGCATGTACCTTAGTCGGATTGTGACTCCTGACGAAGCAGAACACAGGTGTGGACAATCTCTTGGTCTGGTGTATTTTAGTCTCTTTCAACCATTTTACTAGGCACATGATGTGAAGAGATTTTAAGTTATAATTTTTTTATTACACAATAGTCTATAACAGAGGAGCGGATCATTAACATTTAAAGTATTTAAAGTGTTTCGTCGCTATTTCTCTCTTTCCAGTACGGTAGTCTTAATTCGGCTCTTTTCAGTCCGCTGGACCTTATAAACATTGACAAACTAACTCTCCTTGTCATTCGTTTTAGTTCCTTTCATAAGATTGAGCGTTTCTGCAACTGAGCTTTTGCTAGCCTGAATGATTCATACATACAGGCCTGGATGAAGAGAGTTGACTACCTTTGTCGCCTCTGCGCCTTATCATAGAATAATGTAATTATATATCACCATGTCACACAGCCTATATCAATATAAACATTAAGTCTAGATAGGTCAGCTCTCATCACTACGTAAAGGCCTACAATAAGGGTGATTTAACCTATAAAAGGTTTAGAGAAAGCAAATGCTTCTCCGTTTATAATTGTCAATAACAAATATTTAAAAAAAAATAAATACATGTTTTTAAATATTGTGACGCTCAATTGTTCGGCCGGTCATCCGTATTGCCATGATCCACTTCAGGCATCGCTCTAGATGATAATTATACTTTCCAGGCTTGACAAATGGAATAAACTTTATCTCTATACATCTTTCAGGATATCTTGAGTCAGTTTTTGCATGTTCCCCATGCCAAACGCGATACTGTGTGCATATGTTGCACAGGCAGAATATAGCCGAGTCGCCAGGTTTGTTCTACAAACCAAGAGAGGTAACTCTAGCGAGCAAGGACTAGCCTATTTAAGGAATAGACCTATTAAAACTGAATGTATCGTTCTTATACAGCGCTTTTCCAGCTCAAGAGCTGCTCAAGGCGCTGGCCGATACAGGGTCTCACTCAAACTACCCCACTTGCAGCCGTTGAGCGCACTGTCTGACGTGACGCCCAGTCACAACCTTCGCAATCTAGGTGAAAGAATGTACCCATAAGAATGTTTATTATGCTTTTGTGCTTCAAGGTATAGAATAACACAATAATGAATTATATAGGTCTATCACTCCTTTTTTGTACCCAGCCTAATTTACCCACAATAGGGACCTACTGTCAGTGCTAATTATGCGAATCAGTTAGACGTTAATGGAACTGATTTATGGCCAGATTAGGTGATGTAAAAACAACGTCGTTAACTTGTCGTAGAGCTCAGTCAGCCAGGTAGTCGTCGAGTCAGTCAGGTCAGCTGCAGTCAGGCCTCCTTTACATCGTCTTAATCAGGAGCCAGTCCTGATGAAACTGTGAGTCGTCCTCGCCTCAGTCCATGCTTGGTCATGATCAACAACCTGAGTCATGGCCAGTCCTGTTGAATTAGTGAGTCATCCTCACCTGCACTGACAGAGCTCCGTCGTTTAACATTCGCAGAGGTGTTGTGCACATCTCCTGCCGACCTGCATCTTCCGCTGCGACGGTCATGCCGACCTGCATCTTCCATCGCGGCGTTCAAGCCATGCCGACCTGCAATTACCACTGCGGCGGTCAGCCGATCTGCAAGTTCTATCGCGGTGGTCTCACAGGCTCAGCTCACACATGCTCATAGGAGGCGTTCAGACCCCAGCTTCGGAATGCCGGGGTGAGCCATCGCTTGGCGATTAAGGGGACTCGCTATTGGCCTTGGTGACCTCGGATAGCAGTTGCTATTGCGGACTGGGGAGATCCAGAGACGATACGCCACCTCAGCCTTCAAACTTCATTTTCTCCTTTCTTGGTGCTCCCTGGACTGAGCACCGGCGGCGGATCGTCGCAAGGCGCCGCTTCGCTTTGCTTTTGGTTGCTTTACTCCTCGGCTGCTTCCACCCTTTCACATGACTTCCTCGCAAGTTCCACAGGTCCATCACCTCATCCTCTTCAAGTCTTCACCAAGACGACTCACCTTCATCACCTTTCCGCGTCTGCTTACACACAACGCTGCCGCCTTATGCAACTAACAGTTAATTCTACAATTTACAACATGACTTCTTATTTGATCTTAATCTTCGTATTCACATCCCATATACGCCTAGGTGTCCGCAGACATTAATCTAAATAACGAACGACTGACGTAAAGCCTGTCCTTAGTTTATATCGTAGTATAGAAAGTATGCACACACAAACCTGAAACTGAATATGCATTTGTGCTTCACGTTTACAGAATATTATAATAATTATATCACCCCGTCCTTAAAATACCCAGCCAAGGCTACTACTTTCAGTGCACAGATGATAATGGAGGCAACAGGTTTGTGTGGAACACGTGATACTGTAAATCAAACGATAATGATAATAAACCCAAAATGTGTGCTTTTAACTCGACCTCGAGAGTTACGAGTTGTGTGTGTGACGTTGTTGTTGCAGCTGCTGCTACGCTTGCTGTTGTTGTTTTTATTGTTTTTCAAACTCCTTCTTTAAGTATGATATTGGATAAAAGCATTCAAAAGTGATAGGCTAGGGAGTTAAAATGGCCCGATTCATCTGACTTTGTTTACTTCTTGGCGCAAACGAGTTTAACCCTAAAATTCGCCTTCGTTATAAACAGTCCCACAAACGATAAAAAAATGGGCTTGCGTAGCTCAAACCAAACACTGGAGTTTGAATTTTCCATTTCGGTTCTGATAGGGAGTGATTCCCCCTTGTTTTAACGGTACATCAATACCATAGCCCTGCGACCGTTGACCCTATTTCTGGGTGAACCGCGCAGCGTGAAGAGTGCGACTTTGGTGTCTGGCGTAGGACAGAGTCTATTTCTTATCTACCTAAAACAAAAAAAAACTTACGAGCATAAAAAGGGGGAGTGTAGAATTGGGAAGGGAGGGTGGGGGAGGTTGGGGGTCCGTGTCTTACCGGCTTAGGTAGACGCTAATTTTAGCTCAAGAATGTTCGCTAGGTGTTTGCTATTAATAGGCACACAAAAACCAACGCAATGTATTCCTTTAAAAAATAACTATGTTTTACAAAGAGTTGTGTTTTGTTGTAAGCTTTTGTTTGTTTTTTCAGTGGGGCCACTCTCACTGTGAATGGTAAAACGAACTGTCGTAGGTGATTGGTCAAAGTGAGTCCCCTTAAGTAACATAATTATTATAACAAAAAAAAAGACATTTCGTTAAGGTGTAGAGCTCTCTTCAGAGTATGTCGGAGTGAGAGTACATCAGAACCTTGCATTCAAGATGATATCTCCGTATATCACCCTCTTACACTTCAGCCCTCAGACAAGTATGTTTCAATAGGGCTACTTTCGGTGCTGAAATCATAATGATGTCAGTCAAAAGTGATATGCTATGCTTATAAATGAGACAGGTTGTTTTATACAAGACGAAAATATTGCTTTACATTGAGGTAAGTACTTAATGGACTCAGATTCTTTATATAGTATAGTATAAGTTCCCAGGTTCTGGAGTGATTCAACTTCCTCCTATCCTGTCCTATCATATCCCGTAACTCGGAGGTCGTAGGGGCACCTCAGATGATTGTTTTAACCAGCGTACTCCATCTTTCTCTGTCCTCAGCAACCCTCATGGCTTCGCTCAGTGTCAACTTCAACTTCAGTAAGTTCAAAAAGGCAGTGCGATGCTGTCGAAATATACCAAATAAATACCAAGTAAATTATAGAATATGAGTCAAGGTAATATCTACTCTCTATCTCTCTTTCTCTCTCATATGAGAGAGAGAGAGAATACGAGAATACGAATCTTTTATTCCAAGAGAGAGAGAGAGAGAGAGAGAGAGAGAGAGAGAGAGCAGAGGAGAGGAGATGGAGAGTGGGTATTATCCTGACTGCAATGTTATACTTTCGAAATAATTTCAAGGTAAACTAAATTATATATATATAATTTAGTTTACCTTGAAAATATTTCGACAGTATAACATTGCATTCTTCAGCACTCTACCACTCTAAGAGAGAGAGAGAGAGAGAGAGAGAGAGAGAGAGAAAGAGAGAGAGAGAGAGAGAGAGAGAGAGAGAGAGAGAGAGAGAAACTTTTGAAACTTTGAAACTTTTTTATTAGGGATAAAGATTTTAGACTAATGATACAGTCTAATCTTCCAATCTGTCCCTTAAGAAATTAACATAATAATAATTAACCTTTAACTTTAACTTGGAAATCACATCACTCACAAACACACATGCACACACAATCACACTAACATCTTCATCATTATTTTTAAACAATTTTAGGCAACTACCCTTTTCCCCATATCCTTCACCCTTATAATAATAATAATAATAATAATAATAATAATAATAATAATAATAATAATAATAATAATAATAATAATAATAATAAGACAAGTCAAGTTCCACAGCAAATTATTAATAATAATAATAATAATAATAATAATAATAATAATAATAATAATAATAATTAATAATAATAATAATAATAATAATAATAATAATAAAGTGAATAAATAAATAGGTTAATAATTACACGAATGACTGTGTTGTCATATATATTATTATACATCACTTTTATAATTAATTTTGCAGATGCCTACATATTTTACATTTGAAAGAAAACAGTGTATCGCAATGTTTACACTCCAGAGGGAGAGAGTTCCATACACTAGCTCCATTAAACGATAGGCTATTTTTGTATAAATCAATGCGAGGGAGGGGTAGTTTATAATTATACAGTCTATGCCCATCAACTGGCTTAATAAAAAATGTATCAAGATATGCAGGTGTTTCTCCGTGTGTGATTTTGAACATAAGGATAGCTGTATTAAATATAAATTGTTTTTGAAGTGGTAATATTCGGAGTTCTTGATATTTTTCATTAGTTGTAGCATCTATATTTATATTATTATAAGATTTATAAAGTATCTTGATTGCTCTTTTATGAAGACTATTTAGATGTTTAATTTGAGCGTCACTGGCATTACACCAAATAATCGATGCATAATTAAAATGAGACATACAGTGGGCATAGAAAAAAGATTTTAATGCATCAGCCGTAACAAAATGTCTAAGTTTATTTAGGAGGAAGAGGTTTTTAGAAATTTTTTTACAGATATGGTTAACGTGTGACCGCCAGCTAAAATCATCATCGATGATTATGCCTAGCACCTTATGTTCATGAACTTGCTCAATACTGTACGACCCTAAGTTTAGATTAAGGGGAAAAGATCCATTTTGGCGTTTTTGTCGTGTAGTGAGAAGCATACTTTTGCTTTTATTAGGATTTAATTTCATTCTATTGATGCAACACCAGTTATTAATTTCATTTATGCTTATTTGAAGACTTTGCTCCACCTCCTGTAAATTTGTATTATGAGTATGGAGGGATGAATCATCAGCAAATAGTTCAAGATTAACATTTTGTGTGAGAAAAAGGGGCATGTCATTGATAAAGATACAGAATAAAATAGGACCAAGGATCGATCCTTGAGGAACTCCACAAGTTACATCACCAGAAGACGAAAAGGAACCATTAGTGTATACTGATTGGTGCCTGTTTGATAAATATGATTTAAAAAATAATACAGATGCAGAATTTTGGAAATAGAATTTTAACTTATTTATTAAGATGTTATGGTTAACTAGGTCAAATGCCTTTTGAAGGTCAAGAAAAACTGCCCCTACAATGTCTTGCTTGTTTATAGCATCAAGCCAAGCATCACAAATATGGGCGAGTGCTGTTTGACAAGAGTGTTTAGGTCTAAAGCCAGACTGAAAAGGATGAAAAAGAGCGTTATTTTCTAAATATTTCATAAGGTTAATGTGAATATGTCTTTCCAGGGGTTTAGATAGTACAGGCAGAATGGAAATTGGTCGAAAGTTGTCAAGAACTGAAGTATCACTTGTTTTAGGTAAAGGTATAACTTTAGCTTCTTTAAATATTGAAGGAAACTGACTTTGATCAATGCATAGATTATAGATGTAGGTTAAAGGTTCAATGATATAAGGAAGAGACAATTTTATAATGAATGCATTTAGATTATAAATGTCCATAGACTTTTTATTTTTCATTTTTAATATTAGAGAAGTTACATCATGTTCTGTTAACCGAGGTATAAGAAATGAGGCAGATTCGTGAAGTTTGTTTCTACAAAACAGGTTGACCTTATCATATATTGTATCTGTGTTTGTGTTTGCAGTATTAGATTTAAGAATAGAGTCAGTTAATGAAATAAAATATTTATTGAATTCATCATTAGAAAAATTAAATTGATTTGTTTTTCTTGTTCTAGATTTTTTGCAAAATGCGTTCATTGCTTGCCAAATGCAAGTGATATTAGTGTTTTCAGTTGATAATAAAGTTTGAAAATATTTTTTCTTTGCATTTCTTACGAGAGTAAGGACTTTATTACGTTGCTTTTTATACAGATCAAACTGTTTTTGTTTTTTATGTCTGTCACGCAAGGACATGGCAGCTTTAATTTCAGTTGTCATCCAGGTGGGAACGGATGCATGTTTTACTCTCTTCCTCTGGATTGGAGCATGTGCATCAACCACAGAAAGTAATAGTTTTAAAAATATTTCGGCGGTTTCATTAGGGTTATTATATGCTCTTAAATTGTTGAAATTAATCAAACTTAAGTCCTGTAAATATGCGGACTTATCAAAATTCTTAAAGTTTCTATACATAATGTAGGTATGTCCCTTTAAACTGTGGTTTTGGAAGATGGCATGAACATTTGCAAAGAATGGCTTTATGATCGCTGACAGACACGTCAGACGTGAAAGCAGCAGAAATTATATTATTGTTGTTACTGTATATATGATCAAGAAGAGTTGAATTAGTTTCTGTTACTCTTGTTGGTTCTTGAATAAACTGAGTTATACCAAGCAAGTTTGTTATTGTGTTCCAGTGTGACTGAGACTGTAAAAGATTTATGTTAAAGTCCCCTAATATAATAAAGTTTAAATTGCAAGCATTGACTGTGTCCATCATTTGTAAGAAATTACTGAACCAATCGCAATTGCTGGCAGGATTTCTGTACATGAATCCTATAAGAATAGGCCTATTTGTATGTGGCCTAACCTCCAGCCAGATGCATTCAATACATTTGAGTTCAAGATCATTTCTTCGTTTGACAAAGTTAATTAAAGTATTATGAACGTAAACACCAATTCCAGTGTGTCCAGGAAAATTAGCATCCTTTCTTATAAAATTATAATGTGGTATCGATACTGATTCTGAACTATGTTTCGAGTCACATAATTTAGTTTCCGTCACACCGAGTATATGTAGGCATCCGTGACGCTGCAAAAGAGAACAAATGTCATGAAGTTTGTTGTAGAGATGGTAAATGTTGACATGGCCACATAAAATATTAGATTCCATTTAAAATAAAATAATTTTTTTTTTAAATATAATAATCCTATTTCACCATATGAGTACCAATCCTTTATTGTTTTATAGTTTCTTCAAACAACCCTTGGTAGAGCTCACTATGGTAATCCGTATAGTCTACACAAACCTCGTTAGAGCTCAGAAGTTATTATATAGTCTATGTAGACAAAATCATCGCACTATTGCTGAATATGTCAAAGCAAACAAGTACTTGAAATAGAAAATAAGAAATATATTTAAGAAAATTCAAAGAAATTAATAATCAACTAATTCAAAAATAAAATATCGACAGGATCCCAAAGAATTCAAAACGCGAATTATAATTTATAGGAATGTATGAATGTCACAAAGTGTATTTTGCATTTGAAATAATGTTATACACTGTATATCACCACAGGCACAGATATATGTAAATCACTAAATTCAAACTCCACTTGAGCTCAGAAAAACAGTGGAATAGATATAGGTATTTGTCACCAAGAAGTGTACAAGCAATTTGATAATAATGTTAAGCGCACTGCAATATTCCAAGTAGTACAATAAAGCTGATAGCAGAGTAGCACTGAAACTAAATAACACAGGAACTATTCTAATAAAACGTTGTGCTCTGGCATCACTGGGATTAAATAGCTGTCTAGTTTCCAACATTAAAGCGAGACAGGAAACTGAACAGAACTTTTCTTTCCTGGTCATTCAAAGGGGTAGACTGACTTTGGCGATAAGAGAGAGAGAGAGAGAGAGAGAGAAGAGGAGAGGGAGAGTGGGTATTATCCTGACTGCAATATTATACTGTCGAAATCATTTCAAGGTAAACTAAATTATATATATATAATTTAGTTTACCTTGAAAATATTTCAACAGTATAACATTGCATTCTTCAGCACTCTACCAGAAACAGTGTTTGTCTTGCAGAGCAGTTCTGAACAAGTTTTGTTTCTTTTCATGACGTATAAAAAAAAATATACACCAAAAATGGAATTTATAGGCTTCTGTGCTTCAAGTTTACAGATTAACATAATTGATATCTTATAACATATGGCCGTGTTACAGAAGAAAAAAATATCAAAATTTACACTTTTAACTTTTTGATTGCTAACAGTCCTCTCTTTGATTTCATGGAAGCTTAACCTCCACATTCACCATTGGCAGACGGTGTGCCATACAGCGTGGTTGAGACTAGACAAGGCCTGTCTTACTGCTATCAAGCAGGGACGAGGAAGGGCTCGAAGAGCCTCAGCTGCGCTACGTGACGGGTGGGAGGGGGGTAGGTTATATTTATTACCATAGAAGAGACCTGGATCATCTTATAGAACACTTTACGTACTGTAGTTCTACACAAAATGGAACTGGAACTGGATGTATAGGTTTGAGGTATATTATTATTATTATTATTATTATTATTATTATTATTATTATTATTATTATTATTATTATTATTATTTATTGGTCCTGTAATTCTCCCCCTCTCTCCCGCATACCTTCTTCACCCACTCCGACCTTTAAGGTGTAATATGATACATACACAAAATAGCTCGTTGTACAGTACAGCGCCTTTCAAGTTGATAAAAGTACCCCCGACAAAACGGACGTGCAGAGAGAGAGAGAGAGAGAGAGAGAGAGAGAGAGAGAGAGAGAGAGAGAGAGAGAGAGAGAGAGAGAGAGAGAGATTCCAAAAAGCCGTCTATCTATATATACAATGTTATTAATATGTACAGCGAGGGTATGACTCTACAGGCCTCTGTGATTCAAGTTCTCCTCAGCTGATGTCATAGATTGTTCACAAAGAACTGAATAATTTACAGCTTTCAAGCTGATCTTCTGAACTTCTTTCCTTACGGCAATGCGCTTAACATGTTCAATAATATTTATTATATTTAAAACGTTAAAGGCGCAGTCTTCAATGTTACATGCATACATTATCAAATATATATTACGCATTGTATTTCTTTCTTTAAGCCAAACGCACAACTATATTACCGTTTAAATAATGTTTATTTTACTTAAACATGCTAAATAAGAGGATTATATACACATCATCGTCAGTTTCATATTATTTATACATACTAAAATATATTACTATGCAGTGTGGTTAAGCAGTGTGTCTGGAATGTTCCTGTTAGATAATTGTGTACATATGCTTGAGTCAGTGTATACCGTGCCTTCGTAAATTGTTTAAGTTATTGCTACTTTTTACTGACAGCAACTGCATGTTAGAATTTAATTATCATGTCAGATAATAAAGCTTTCTGAATCTCAATTTGAAATCTCGTACTGTGCGTTTGAGTTCATTGAAAAACTAAGGTTTTGAAACGATATCCTGCGCAGTTCTCATTGGTCTCTGATACTTAGCCTTAGGCAAGGCTAACAACAACACAAAAGCTCAGTTCACACAGAGTATCTCTCAGCCTGGTGAAGTATACCCCGTACATGTATGTATTGAATTGGGCGTGGGTGTGTATCAGCAGATTCAGCCAGTCACGCTCTGCACAATAAGCATGTAGGCTATTTATCTTGTGTGCACAGAGAATGAATACGGACGCTGAACACGTCTCAGCCCTTTCAAGGTCATGTCATCATGATCATGTGCATAAACGCGGATCCTAATGTAAAATACCTCAGCCATAAATTTATTACAACACAGAACAGCTTTGCTAAGCGAACTTTAAAGCGCTCTAAAAAAAAAGTTATACTGAAAACCTTTTTTTTTTAAAGAAAAAAAAAAAGCCCTAAAACCTGCTCTGCCGCTTTGAAATGAACGTTTTATGGATTTTAATTTATGACCGAGATATCTACATTTTGTAGTACCTGCGTGTATGCACATAACTGAAGATATTACACAGCAAGTTTACGTTTTGATGGCTGGAAGATCGCACGCAATATTAGAGATTAGGGCAAGCACCAAATTCATCCATATTTAAATAAAAGGTCAAAGATCAAATAATAACGCAGAGCCAGCAGTGCAGTCAGTCGTGGCCTCGGTGAGCTACAAGGTTGTTTGGGGATCGATTAGTGTGTAAGCTTCACCAGCTGACTGTGCTGTTGTCATACAGAGTTTCACGGCCTGCCGAGTAAAATGTAACTGTAGATTATAGTCACACGACACCGAAGCGTATAGGCGACTACTGGTCACATTATTCTGACACCAGCGAACCAGTTGATGGTAAGGGGAAAATAATATGGTCACACATTGGCCAATCCGGGATTCGAACCAGGTACCTTTCGGTTACTAGTAAGACGCTCTACCAACTGAGCTACCCGGCCCCTCTGTCTGCCGAGTTCTGAGGCACAGCCACCAGGTTTTCCCGTCCACCATCCTCTGGATTCTGGACTATCTCACATGTCGTCCACAGTTTGTAAGATTAACCTCGGGTCTTACCTCCAATTCGATTTTAACAAATACTGGAGCTCCTTAGGGCACTGTTTTGTCACCGTTTCTCTTTTCTGTGTACACCTCTGACTGTAGATCTACGCATGACGACTGTATCGTGGACAAGTATGCTGACGACATTGCACAGACTGGGCAGATTACAGGTGACGATGACGCAAACTACAGACAGGAAATCAACGGTAGACTGGTGTGACATCAACTTTTTGGAATTAAATGTGGACAAAACTAGAAAGTTGATAATTGATTTTAGGAAAAATATTTGTGAACCTGATTCTGTTATTATTAAGGGAAAAGTAGTAGAACGTGTGGAATATTTTAAGTATTTAGGCGTAGTTTTAGATAATTCTCTCTCTTGGAGACAAAACACTGAAAGTATTGTTAAGAAAATCAACACACGCCTGTATTGTTTGAGAAAATTGAAATCTTTCAATGTCAGCCAGCAACTCTTACAGATGTTTTATTCCTCTATGATCTGCAGTGTCTTGACCTTCGGCATCAGCTGTTGGGGAGGAAGTATTATAAAACAAGACAGGGACAGTTTGGATAAAACGATTAGGAAGGCTGGTGGGGTGTTGGGTGCAGAACAGGATGATGTGGACACACTCTGCAACCGATGCACGGCAAATAAACTGAAGGCCATCCTTGATGACGCGACACATCCGCTTAGGCAGGATTATGACAGTAGGCAAATAGAGCGCAGTGGTAGATACAGGGTGCCGAGGGCTAGGACATGCAGATACGCAAATTCTTTTTTACCTAGATCTGTTTTAATGGCTAACCAGAATAAGAGAAGATGAGAATGATAGTGAGAATGTATGTTAATGGATTTGGTAATGCGTATTATTTATGTTACAGTGTAGTGTTTTTAAGCTGTTTTTGCTAATGTGTATTAATAATTATAGGTGGACATGTCGAATCAATTTCCTTTTTTGGATTAATAAAGATTTATTGTATTGTATTGTATCTGAGTGTGAGAGGTGCCGGAGCCTAATAGCTTCTGTGCTCTCTATAAATATACTAGTGTATACATAATAGACTGTAATTATAAAAAAACGATGATATATCGGCATTCTAATGCAGTCTCCTCTGATTACTACAATAATAATAATAATAATAATAATAATAATAATAATAATAATAATAATAATAATAATAATAATAATAATAATAATAATAATAATAATGGATGCTGATTACGCGTTTTCCCCAAATCACCCATCAACCTCAAAGGGCGCGGCAGCGACCTGCACCAACATGATCATCAACGCCGACGAGCTTCACAATGCTCTCACATACACACCAAACACACATCGTAACACTTAAACATGTGCTGGTGTAAAGACAGAGAGATGAGAGATCACTGTTAGAAGTCGGAAAGGAAATCCACCATGACATCTACGCTGTTTTAGGACTTTTCATACATACATGATTAAGTTTACGGTTAGATAGATAAATATTCAATGTTTATAAGGTCATAAATGTATACAAAAGACCTTATCTGTAAACACACCTAACGTCCCCCTATAGTTGGAGCGTTGGCAGGATTTTCCAACAAAACAAAGGCCTGATCAAGTCAACATCGATCATAGTTTCAGTTAAAATGACGCCAGCACAGTAAGCAAGAAAACCAAGTTGTCAAGTTTCAAGATTTCTAAAATGCTCTTGCCCTAAGGGATTTTCAGACCAATTAAAAACAAACACTCACAAAAAAAGACTAAAATAAATAAAATAGACAACACTCACCACCTCCATCTAAAACGATTAAAAATAACATTGCACAAAAAGTAACAAAATGCGCAAAAACATGTAAGCTGCTCTCACACCATTTCATACAACAGCGTAATTAATTCCTAATCCTAATCCTAATCTGTTCCGTAACCCGGAGGTCGTAGGGGCACCACAGAATTGATCGTTTAACCAGCATACTCCATCTTTCTCTGTCCTCAGCAGCCCTGATGGCTTCGCTCAGTGTCAAACCAGTCCATTCTCGAATGTTGTCCTCCAACCTCTTTTTCGGTCTCCCTCTTCTTCTACCTCCTTGCACTGTGCCTTGCAGAATAGTCTTTGCAAGGCCTGTTGATCGTGGCCATACCATCGGAGTTTCCGTTTCTTCACCACTGTGAGCAGGTCATCGTGTTGTCCAATGACTTGTGTGATGCCATGGTCTGTCGGACTTCGTCGTTGGTGATGTGTTGGGTATAGGAAATGCCCGGAAGTCTTCTGTAGCACCTCATCTCCATGCTTTGTATTCTTCGTTGGAGATCTGCTGTGAAGGTCCATGCTTCGCAAGCATATAGGAAGATGGAGATGACAAGGGAGCGCAGCAGTCTTACTTTGGAATGTAGACTGATGGGCCTGTCTTTCCAAATAGGCTTCAACCTTGTCAGGGCAGCAGTTGTTTGTGCGATCCTGGAGAGGACTTCCTGTCGGGACCCATTGTCTGATACAATGGCTCCTAAATATTTGAAGCTATGCACTGTGTTGAGGGATTGGCCTTGGACTTTGATGTCCGTGTTGATGCCACTGGTGTTGTTGGTCATCATTTTGGTCTTCTCTGCACTTATTTCCATTCCATAACCTCTGGAGGTGGTGTCAAACCTCTGTACCAGCTGTTCAAGTTCTTGTTCCTCTCCAGCCAATCCATCAATGTCATCCGCAAAACGAAGATTGGAGATTGCTCTACCCCCTATGCTGACTGTGCCTTCATGATCTGCAAGAGCATCTGACATGATGCGCTCTAGGAAGATGTTGAAGAGTGCTGGAGAGAGTATGCATCCTTGACGCACACCGATTGTTGTTCTGAACCAGTTCCCGATGGCGCTGTTGTGGAGGACTGCACTGGTAGCCTTGTCATAAAGGCTTTTGATGACTTCAATAATTTTAGGGCTGATGTATACTTTCATTGTTGCCCATAGAGCTGCATGCCAGACTCGGTCAAACGCCTTCTTGAAGTCTATGAACACATGATATAGATGTTGTTGGTGCTGTAGGTATTTCTCACAGATTATTCTGAGGTTGAAAATCTGTTCAGTGGTACTTCGCCCTGCCCTGAATCCTGCTTGTTCTTCAACTATGATTTGTTCAGCTTGGGGTTTCAACCTGTTAAGTATTATTTTCAGGAGGACCTTGCTGGGATGGCTGATGAGGCTGATGGTGCGGTAATTTTCACACTCCTGAAGGTTACCTTTTTCAGGAAGAGTGATGACAAGCGACTGGGTCCATGGTATAGGCCACTCCCCACTCTGCCAGATCTTGTTACAGATAATGGTGAGGGCATCAATCATCGCTTCTCCTCCTGCTTGTAGCAGTTCCGCGGGTATGTTGTCCACTCCCGCTGACTTCCCTTTCTTTAGCGATTGCACCGCTGCCTCACCTTCTTCCCGGAGAATTGGGAGGATTTCTTCTTCTTCTCTGTTCTCGGGACATGCTAGAACTGATGGGTCTCCATTTGGTGTATGGTTGTAAAGGTCAGAGCAGTACTCTTTCCATCTGTCCAAGACTTCTTGTTCTTCTGTAAGGCATATGCCAGACTTGCTTTGGATCGAAGAAGGCAAAAAACATAACTTGCTATAACAAATTTAAATTTGTTGACAGACACACACACACACACACACACTCGCACACGCGCGCTCGCGCGCACAGGCAAGGTTACGCAGTATTATCATGACTTTCCGGGAATTCCCGAAACGCCACCTACGTTGTGCTGACAATGGGTCATATTTCGTCCCCATTTTTAAGTACTTTGCAGTGTTCGAACCCTAACCCAGCCCTAACCCTAACGGATCATTGTTCTGACGTCAAAACAAGTAGGCATGTAAATACAAGTTATGTAGATATTCACTGAATTGTCCAGATAATACTGTGTAAACAAGGACGCGTGCACACACACGCACACACACACACACACACACACACCTACACACACACACACACCACACTACCTTCTGGCGACTATGTAAGTCGTACGTGGGCAGCAGAAACGTTCAACATTTTCTAACACAGGACTTAAATCTACATCATCATACATTGAAAGCATGTAGATCTAATGAGAGGAACCAAAAACAGGATATAATTATGTATAGTGTACAAACTTGAAAACACTAAGCACACCATAGCGATCTTACAGAAGAACACCTACGATGCTAAGGTAATAAATTATAGACTTGTACGTATTTGTGAGCTACTCGCAAATTATTTTGACTGGCAGTCCCAGTTAAAGACATCGCAACCTGGGTGTGTGTGTGTGTGAGTGTGTGGGTGTGTGTGTGTGTGTATGTATGCATGTGTGTGTGCGTATATGTGTGTTGTGTGTGCGTGTGTGCGTGCGTGCGTATGGTATTTAGTTAATTATTCATTGCTTTCCGGGTCCAGCGAACTGCAAAGAGCCGAATTAGGATCACAAAATCATGATCACAATTCGGTTGAAAGAGGACTCACCCTTCCCATGATCCGCATAAAAGATCTGCTGAAACAACCCTAATGGCAACGCTGAAGAGACTCCACCAGCCGGTCACTTTACAATAAAGGCATCTCACGCAGGGGACGCTGAGGCTGTACTCTATCGGAACACCCATTTACAAAATCGAAAAAAGAATATAAGCATCATTATAAAATATCAACAAAACACATATATATGAAATTCCTACATTGCTATATAATAACATCATAGGAAGCCATAGTGACCATTTGGCAGAAAGCGTCCAATATTCCCAAGCTGACCCAAAAGACCTCATATACAATTGAGGAGTTTTGGAAGAGATTTCAATTTTTAAAAAAAGAAAAGAAAAGAAAAGAAAAGAAAAGGTGGGTAACTGGTCTAGCGAAGAAGACAGTATAGTAGATTGATAGAACAGAGTAGGAATGATAAAAGAACAAAGGAGAAAGACAGCGAAAGTGGGAACTGAAAGCACTAAATTTCCAGAAAGTGGAGATACTATTCATACAGAAACCCCCATCACACCCACGGGGGATGCGTATGGTATAAGCTCAGTGTCTTTAATTATGGTGAGCTTTTCCCTGTTCTGTGTTCTTTTGGTAGGCCTATTGGCTTCTTTTTCCTTTTTTATTGAAGTGAACCCGTACCTCCACCTCCATCCCCCTTCTCTCCCACCCCCACCCCACCCTCCCACCCCTCAAAAAACCCAACAAAAACAAAACCAAAAAACGCCCACCTTTCTTTCTTCCCTCTTTGTTAAGCCAATTCCTAAAAGCCTTGTATAGTTATAAGGCAAGAAAATTAATCTCTGTGCAGTTTGGCAAGTTCATATTGAATTGCGGTATACAAGATATATATAAAACAGATACGTATCTGCCTGTTGTACAATGGGACAACCTGAAAGCCTATTATATTTAGCTATCGATCCAAAACTGCCAACCGCGCGGAGCCAGGCGAAGCCAGTCACTGTGGCGAAGCGAGCGTGAAATGCAATAACAATAGCGACCTTCGGCTAGTTTGGTCAAATGTAAACAGGTCATTGAACTATGAACCTTAATGACAGAGGATGGTCAAGCTCTCTTGTCTCACTGACAATTCATGGATTGGTATTGACAGCCCCAGAACGCACGTAGGCTTATGTCTTGCTACCTGCAGTGACGGTAGCTGCATGCGAAACGCAAACGCTTGTGCAATAACCTAGTTAGTGAGGGTTTATATCACACCTGCCAGCCGTTTTTAGGGGAGAGGTGCAGCCAGCACGTTCGGTATAGAGTGTCATCGGTAGCTGACGACGGCTTTAGCACGCGGACCTCGAGCCCTAGGCGATAGCAAGGTGACACGACGCACTGGAGGTGGGCGCAACTTGACTTGCCCGCTCATTTTTTCGGTAGCCAATTTTTTTTTAAAATATTTTTTTTTTAGGCAAAGCATGCATGGACAGAAACAGCCAAAAGTGTACTTACGATTTTGTAGGCTGATGCCTGATTAGATCCACCAGCAAACAAGCAAAAGCCCAATTTTCAAGGTAAAGCGTCCTTATTAACTGAATCCAAACAAGAAAACGCGCGCACAACCCCAAATACGAGTGTCAACAACAGACGACGAGAAAACGCCCGCTTCGGAATCCCGATCATCAGGGACTTCCCCAAATTCTATTATCTGATTGGCTGAGGCGGAAGCAAGCCACGCCCATTAACCTGTGACGTTGAATATTTTCCAGGTCAAGTTCATCAGTGGTAGTGAGCCATGCTGCAGCTTCGATGCCTTTGTTATCGAAACAAAAAAGCATTTATATTGCACAGTGCATGGGTTTACACGGCGTTTTCAATACAAAATAAACTTTTAGTTCACAAAAGGCCGCATCTAAATCAAGCAAAAAGAAGTAAAACTCCGAGCTGGTTTTATAATACTTAATTTTAACATAGCTACCAGACAGGTTCCATGGTGTAATGGTTAGCACTCTGGACTCTGAATCCAGCGATCCGAGTTCAAATCTCGGTGGAACCTACATTTTTTTTTTTTTTTTGGCCACTGTATTTTTATCTTTAAACATATTTAAGATGTATGCTTATACAACATTCTTTTTATTATTATTCCAATGTTGGCCGTTCTCAGAAACTACTACTAAGCAAAAACTAATTAAAAATAAAATATTAGCAATATTTGGCAATTATTCTTTTTCTGTAAATTTATTTTCATTTTATTTATTTTTGTTTGGTTGGGTGGGAAAGGGTGAAGAGGAGGGGGGAAGGAGGTGTTAAAAGTGTCTTGAACTTGAACTTGGTGGATGTGGTGTTTTCGACCTGTTCATCACTCCGATGTAGTAGAGTCAAATTTACTTGCATGCGTGGTGATTAAAAAAAAAAAAATAAATATAAAAGCACAGTAGATTCCATATGTTAGGTTGTGGTCCTAATTCGGCTCTTGGCAGTCCGCTGGACCCTATAAACACTAATATCTATCTGTATCTATCTATCTATCTAACTTGTTAGGCTCGAGACACAGGAACACTGAGTGCTGGGTTGGGATTCAGAATTCAATTCAGTTACAACTTTATTTATCCACATAGTCTAGGGCAATTACAAGATTTAGAAGCAGCTCATATTATTTTTAAAAATATAAATAAATAAAGAAGTTTTAAAACAGTTAAATGTAAAACAAGGTACCACATTGTCACACGATTTCATAAGCACATGTCCTACCATACAAACATAAACCAAACACACAACACACACACAAACCACGAACACTCACCGCCGACAGTTAAATCAAATAAAAAACATGAAGGTAAGAAAATAAGGTAAGAATATCATCAACCAATCATCAAATCAATCAGTCGATAAACAATCAATCAATCCCTGAATCGGGCCATCGTCGAGCGTTTTTTTTTTTTTTAATAAAATTGCTTTAGGGGGGAGGGGGGGAGGGGGGGAGGGCGGAGAAGATGTTAAAGCGGAGATGATCGCATCAAGTTTAGCAGTCGAATTGCGCAAGGAATAAAAGTGTGGGAGCGGCGATTACCCTTACATCCGGCAAGGCAAAACGGCGCCCGGATGATAGCACTGAGAATTCGCTCGCCAGAACAAGCTCTGGTCTACAAATAAATCCGTTCGCCTTCTTGACGATTTGCCGATCGCAGAAAGAACCCAGGTCTCTCTGCCTGACACCGATGATCTTTGAAGAGACACTGACAATGCTGGACAAGCTATTCTATCCCTCACAGTCAGATTGTGGAAGCAACAAACGAAAAAGTCAGCAAACTCTTAATGAAAGATTGATGTGTCTATTAGTCTAGAAGTATTTATCAGTTAGTTAAGGCACACAGGGTTGGTCATACAGCGTGGGCAGGTTTTGTCAATGCCAGTTCAGACGATTCTTGAAATTGTTGCTGTGAGCGCACTATTAGAAAGCTGTCCCAGTCAGAGATCACGCGTTGTGAGAAAATCTAGTCTACAATCACTGTGGTGGCTTTTACTCAATTTCATGGAGTTTCCTCTCAAGCTCTTCGTTGTGGCCAGATTGACTTATGGGCTGGACACTTCATAAAGGTCATAGAGGTATACAAGTCAATCATGTCTCCTCGTCTACGAGTTTTTATCGGGCCAGACGCTCTGGATAAGGTTTATCCCGTAAGGATGACGGCAGTTTTGCGGCTCTTCTTTGAACGTCTTCAATCTCAGAACACAGGGTTTTATACTGTGGCTGCCGGGCTGTGTGTCTGTATTTAAGAATGGATCGGACAAGGCCTTTGTACAAATGTCTCCTCGTTGAGATAGTCACGTGAACGTCGCTTTAGCTGGTGTGCAAGCTACATGATCTTTAAAGTTAAGTTTATTGTCAAAATACACTCCAAGATCTCTTTAAAATTCACTTTCTGACTGAGTAATTTCGATTTCTACGCCATCTTTTTTCCTTTCATGGTGTATGTTGCATCTGACTTGTCATTTCACTGTTTGAGTACGTTACATTTATGTGGGTAGAAGAACCCTAGCAACCAATCATCTGACCAGCTTTACAGTTGGGCGATGTACTCTTGCAACCTTGACTTCTTTCCAGTCACTTCTGGTGTAGCTTAGCTTCACCAGTCTTAAAAGTCAGTTATTCATTGTTTATAGGGTCCAGCGGACTGCAAAGAGCCGAATCAAGACCACAACTTGGTTGAAAGAGGACTCACCCCCGATCCGCATAAAAGATCTGCTGAAACAACTCTAACGGTAACATTGAAGGCACTCTACCAGCCGGTCACTTTACAATAATTTAAAAGCATCCCGTTCATGGGATGCTGAGTCCTATACTCTAATCTATCGAACACCCGTTTACAAAAACAAAAGAGAATATAAACATCATCATAAAAATATTAACAAAACACCTACACACGTAGAAAATGCCTACATTGCTAAATAATATCATAGAAAGCCCTAGTGACTATTTGGCAGAAAGCGTTCAATAGCCCCAAGCTGACCTAAACAGACCCCCTACACAAATCAGGAGTTTTGGGAGAGTTTTCAAGAAAAAAGGTAGGTGACTGGTCTAGCGAAGAAGATAGTAGATTGACAGAACAGAGTAGGAACGAGAAAGCAGAGCAAATGAGAATCACAGAAACAGTGGTAATTTAAAGAGCTAAATTTCTAGTAGTGGGTAGATTAACGTCCCCGGACACATCAGCGTATAGGGGACTTCTCTTAAAATTTCTACAAAGCAGGGATACTATTTATACAGAAAACCCTGGCACCCCTACGGGGGATAATTTTAATAATAGTAATTATAATAATAATAATAATAACTAAGCATCTGTATCAGCATTTTATTCTTGAAATAAACTGTTATCCTCCTTTTATTGTTGTTTCACTATCTTCTCTTAATTTTTTTTTAAAGGATTTACTGTATACAAAGCTTGTAAATAAATTACAGCAGTTCATAATATTAATAACAATTTATTTTGTTAAGCGCAATTCCAAACTAAAAAGGTCTGCTCAAAGCGCTCACGCACATACTCTCACAAGCACTAGCATAAATAAGAGACTGCAAAGTGCATTAAAACATGGGGCAATAAAAATACAGATGCAAATAACAATTTGGGGGGGGGGGGGGACGCTTTACTGTCCCTTTTTATTAGGAAATTCTGGGCCACCTACCCTGGGGAATGCATAGTCGCAGCCTGTGGCATGCCCAAACCCAACCTACTTAATATTAGTTGTGTTTTTGAAATTTTGCTGCGGGAGCAAACCGGAGAAAACCCCCGAGACGTTGCCCGAGTCGAAAGTAAATAATATTCGGAGAAACATAAGGTCAAGAGGCAAGATCGATCCCACACCTGTTAGGCGCCATTGGTTTCTGGCCTGTGGACAAGGAAAGTTTGTACCGCCTTAGACCCCATGGCCATAATGCTCGTCAATATTAATAATAATAATAATAATAATCATAAAATGTAGAGCACGTTTCATTAAAATAAAGTGATAAAAGGCATTAATAGAAAAGAACGTAAAAATTACTGCAAAAGTTCAGCTTTGGTAATAATGCTACATGAATTCATGTCAATGCACAGATTTTAGAACAGATAACAGAAAAAGAGCTAACTCCCCATGCATTCTTGCAGCTGTACACAGAATTAGAGCAAAAGTGCATTTTGTTAAACATTTACAATATTTATTTTTGTATGATTTTTTTTTTTTTTGGCCTTTATACATACATGAGTAAAAGTTGTTGCACTCTTCCACAGCCAAAACTTCTACACAATTACACTCATACTCATTCCAAATCTCAGTACTCGCACATTAAACGCACAGTTCACAATCCACAAAAAGCCGCCACAATTATGTGTAACACCAACATGTGGGGTCTCCCATTTGAAACTTGTCATACGTAATTCTCTACCAAACATTTAGCTTGGGAGTGAAAAAACTAAAATTGCAGCATGTAACAAGTAAGACAAAACACACACTTGTCTAAGTCTCCAACAGTTTTGGGGAGGAAGACTATAGGCTATTTGTCTTGAGATTGCTTTACCATCACAACTTGCAGTATGCAAGTTGTGATGGTAAAGCAATATCAAGACAAATGTTAACTACAAACCTGTCAAAAAAAATGGAACACAAGGAAAGAATCTATGTGTCCCATGTTCCGTTTCCCACTTATAATACTAAAACGATGACAAGAATTGTTTTATTTAAAAAAAAAAAAAACAGGATTCTATAGAGACAGCTTTTACTTCAAACTCAGGACACAGAAACCTAAGCAGACCATTTTTACAGAGAGCTGTCAGGGATATAAAGGTTTAGATTGAGAGCATCCAAGGGAAGGGAGGATGATAGAGGTGTACCCTGGGCAAACCTACCAATGACATGAAGTGAATATCAAAGAGTTTGCCCCCAAAAAGGATTGAATTCACAAAATGTCAGCATCAGAAACTAGCACTCCAACTTCACTGCAAGTCGCCCGTTAGCTATAAATACATCAACTTTGTCTCAAGGTTACAATAATAAAAAACAGTTCTGTTTTTAAATCAGATCTTTCTGTGAACAAGCACTCGCTACTGTGTCGCAAGTTAAGCATCGTCCAGTGCGGTTAGCACTTGGATGGGTGACCGCAAAACGTGAAGCCACAAATAACAACGCCCCCAGTTGACTCAACTGTGACTGAGTACCTGCTCTCTTAAGGGTGGGGAAGGTAAAGCAGCGAGGGAGAGAGATGGGCATCACCCTCATTACGCTGGCCCAAGATAAGTGTGATCTCCAACATCACGCTCCCCTACGGCCACAAGGCTATGGGACTATCTTTACCTTTTTTTTTTTTTCTGTGAACAAAATAAGAAGCTCTTTACACAAGGAGATGGAAGTCAGTTCAACTCATAAAATATATTACATTTACTTTTACATTTTAAACCATTAAAAAAAAAAAAAAACTAAAAATAAAACTATTGAGAACACAGAAGCAGCAGTTGTAGCAACCAATTCGTGAACACTTCATTCAGTGTGCAATAATGCCCACACTCAACTGCAAGCCCACACTCACAGAAGTTCCCAACGCTTACTGTTCATGCTGTTAAGAAAAAAAAAGAACACCATCGTCACCCCCATAGGCCCAAATTACCAAATTTTTATCCTTATAATATATTGCGAAATATTCACACATGCATACAAAAAATTTAAAAATCTGCCAAGGGTCTTATTAAGACACCCAAAACTGAAGTCATCAAAAAGGTAATAATTTTAATGAAATTTAATCTAACCAACATTTTCAAAAGTCACACAAATTCTTCGACAACTTATTTTGTACACCTGATAAAGGTTTCAAATAAATTAAAAATTGTATGCTTTTTTTTTGTCTTGAGGTTATAAGTTTTTTTTAATCTCTTCTTTTAAATTTTTAAATTTTATTTACCTTTTATTGTCCCTTTTTCCATAGGGAAATTGTGGGCCGCCTCTCCTGGGGAAAGCGTAGTCGCAGCCTGTGGCGCGCCCAAACCCAACCTACCTAACATTAGTTGTGATTTTGAAATTTTGCTGGGGGAGCAAACCGGAGTACCCGGAGAAAACCCCCGAGACGTTGCCCGAGTCGAAAGTAAATAATATTCGGAGAAACATAATGCCCAGATGCTGGATCGAACCCACACCTGTCAGGCGCCATTGGTTTCTGGCCTGTGGACAAGGCAAGTTATTCCCGCCATAGCCCACTTGGTCACAACGCTCGCCAAGCATAGCTTAGCATAATGTATTCTTTATACACAGGATCTTATAGTATTAATGTTAGCATTTAATGCCATGCCTACTTCAGATCAACATGCACGCGCAGTTTCACATCGCAAAAGAAAATGGCAACACTTGCATACCTCCACATAAATAATACAAATAATAATCAACAGTTGAAAACTACGTTGATATGTTATTTTACAGGTTTCATTTGCCATAGGCCGTCGTTCAAGAAGTGGATATTGTCCACGCCAACACCCTTGTTCTTGCTGACTCTGAAACAACAAAAATAAGATTGTAATTATTATGAAACTTAATTTGATATTTGAATCATAAATAAATACATTTTACCCACACACAAAAAACAGAGGTTGCTGAATTATCGCATAAACAATGATATAAAATCTTTAAATAAAATTGTGTATGAATTTTATTTTTATTTTATTTTTTTAAAATCACCATTGCAATCCAATGAAGACAAGCGCGGCGCATTATTGGCAAACTAGATTTGAGAACTAGTCTTACACGTGTTACAAACTCAAAGGGAGATAATCACTGGCTAGTGAACAACAACCACGCACAAATGTCCACTGCAAATATGAGATTACACCCAACAAAAATTTGAGGGACATACAAATTACAAAAAGACCATAAACATTATAAAGTACTACTTTTTCATGGGGCTGCCTCCTTCAGCATCTTTAAGACGTCGCAACCATAAAGTTTAACTGTTGGTCAACTCGCAGAAATGCAACAATGCAGGATCATTGTAGGCGACGTTTTCAGAAATGAGTACACTATAATAAAAGCATTCCAATTCAAACGAAGAACATCTGATCAGAGAGACCGCACCTATTGTCTATATGCTAGTTAGAAAAATACAAAATAGAAAATCTACCAAACTCACATTTCATCTGTTGCCATCTTGGTTAACCCAATCGCCAGTGCTGTTTCCTTCCCTTCGGCCATTATTGCCTACAGTGTGGTCAAGGATTTGTAACACAACTTCACCCATAAAAATCAACAGTTAACTTTTATAATGTAGTCCACAGGTCTAAAAAATGTAAGTGACGAAACGTTAATAAGTCTGGTTACATGCTTGCATGCACACAAACAAACGCGCGTCAATAAAATAATAAGTGAAGGTCTGAGGGTTGCCATTGAAAATGAAAATGCATCTGATTATGCCTTAGTGGTTGCCGTTTTTTTTCCTTCTCTGGTAACATCAAAAAATGTTATCACATTCTTCTTTTGCAAAGTCTTGCATCATAGCAAAACCACATTTGAGTATATACATAATTTACGTTACATGCATGCATGTCTCCGCTGGATTTTACTACAATGTACACACACAGTGTGCAGTTTTGGACAGCGTTTCTGAGCATGGCACTTAAATGCCGCATGAACTGTCCCACCAGTGCAGCCTCTCTAATACTTGCATCTGTTAAAGTGAACAGCATGCTTGTAATTGCTGTATGGCGAGCTAGTCCTAAACAAAAAGGCAGCTCCCATGCATCACGCATGATGGACAGTTTAAATATAAATATTACGTCAAATCCAGTGCGACACAGTTTCGCTTTGACGCACTTTAAAAGGATCATCAGACTGAATTAACGCGTCGGTCATCCCTACGGCCCATACTAAACCTCAAATGGCTCACTGCTGTTTTCCTCTTTCCAGCTGACCCAACAAATTTCTACCTTCAAAATAAAGACTGTGAACAACAAGGATTAAAGTAAACAAAACGACGGTGCTGGGCTTTGAAGAGGTCAAGTGAAAGGATACAACAATAGTGTCCTTGTCCACTTTGGTCATGCGTGCCCCTGGGGAGGTCAGTCCTGGGCACATGATATTGGCTCCGCTCAGTACAAACCCGATAGCCCCTTTGTCCACTTGCATGTGTGGCAGGATGAAAGGGTCTGAAAAACAGAAGGTTAAACAATATTAACACACGTAAAAACAAAGTTGGCCTCAAGAGAAAACTAGAAGGGCAAGGCCCACATGACTCGCATGCTCCTTATGGAACTTGCAATATTTAACACGAAAATGACTATCCAGAGGAGAAAAAAAAAAGACCTTGACCTCTGGCTACACATGCACTCATGCAATATAAAATAAACTATAGCAAAAGCTGTATTATGCCAAAAAACAGTGACCTTGACCTTCAGTAACTTTGGGATGACCTTGACCTTCATGTGACCTCTCATGCTCATGTATGATCAAATAACTAAATGTTGTTGCATACTGTAATATGGGTTAAATAAATTCTACTGTACGATTACCTATTTTTGGTATGTTTTTGTGAGGCCTAAAATGCCCCTAACCTTCAAGTTCAAAGCAAAAGCGGAATATATAAAAAAGATCAATCTATCTTCTCTAAATACAACAGGCCTGAACGTTGTATCTCTCATAGTTTAGGGTCAAGGTCATTTTAAAGTACATAAACTGACTTTGTACAGCTCCAGTGACCTTGACCTTGGAGTGAGGTTGACCAAAAGTGACAGGATATGTGTCTCATTGATATCTATCAATCATGCAGCAGAGAATCATAGGTTCAATATTAATAACTTTTTAAAAAAGTCAAACTTGTTAAAAAAAAAAAAAAAAGAAGTAATTTTTAAAACTAAAATTTGTTGACACTGTGCCCTTGACCTTTAAGTCATTCATTCACTGATCATTTATGAAGTCTCATGAATATACACCATCTTACCAAGTTTGGTTGTGATGGTTGAAATAGGTTCTGAGATGTTAATCCACTTGCAAGTTTTGCACGTCTAGACCGTGGACAGTATACCGATGTACGGAGGAATAACAAAAATTTATTTTTGGAATATTTAGGACTCATCTTGCACAGATTTGCAATAAATCAGGAATTTTTTTGGTGGAGTAGTGAATACATAGACTTGCATTGCTATGAATGTGAGCCAAAGAGGTAAAGTCAGTAGTCAATATTCTAAAAGCAAAACGTAAGGTCTCTCAAGTCACATTTTTTACATCATTCATTCATATTATATATGTGTCTTGCTACTGTGTCGCAAGTTAAGCACCGTCCAGTGCGGTTAGCACTTGGATTGATTGATTGATTGATTGATTTATTGTTGCTTTAGGTCCAGCGGACTCCTCCGAGCCAAATCAGGACCTGACAACCCCCGATCCGCATAAAAGATCTGCTGAAACAACCCTAGTGGGAAAATTGAACGCCCTCCACCGGCCAGTCACTTTACAATAAAGACATCCCACGCGGGGGACGGCTGAGGGTTTACCTCAACTACGCGAACCCCCGGTTACAAAAACAAAATAGAATACAACCATCATTACAAATCATCAACGAAACATATACATATAAAATGCCTATATTGCTAAATACTAACATCATAGGAAGCCCTAGTGACCACCCAGCAGAAAGCGTCCAACACTCCCAAGCTGATCCAACAGACCTCATACACAAACAAGGAGTCTTGTCCAGGAAGAGTTTTCAAGAAAAAAGGTAGGTCATTGATCTAGCGAAGAAGAAGATAGTATAGCAGAGTGATAGGTAGCACTTGGATGGGTGACCGCAAAACATGAAGCGACAAATAACAACGCCCCCAGTTGACTCAACTGTGACTGAGTACCTACTCTCTTAAGGGTGGGGAAGGTAAAGCAGCGAGGGAGAGAGATGGGCATCACCCTCATTACGCTGGCCCAAGATCAATGTGATCTCCAACATCACGCTCCCCTACGGTCACAAGGCTATGGGACTAACTTTACCTTTATACTTAATATATATATATGATAGACAGTGACAGACAGTGAGATCTGTACTGTTTAAATTCAAATTTTTGCAAGATAATATATTGTTGTTGAAAAAAACATGTGTTCAGCAATTTAATTTATAATACATATAATGCTAAATGCAAGGATGTGAAAAATGCAGCACTCTTTCTTTACAGGCTGCAACTGTCTTTTACTGTGCCTGTTAGCTGTTTAAGGCACAATGAATAGAGACCCCTCAAAAATTCTTACTGACTCAATAAAAATCCGAGCAACCCTCCAAAAATGTCTATGCACATTTTCTGCACCAAATAGGCCAGTTCCTACCAAAAAGGCCACACTGACATTAGCTGCGTATCAAGGTTATACTGACACAGTTTGTCTTTGCATGGCAATCTAAACACCAACACTGACATTAGCTGCATGTCGAAGTTATACTGACACAGTTTTTCTTTGCATGGCTGACATTAGCTGCATGTCAAAGTTATACTGACACACTTTGTCCTTGCATGGCAATCTAAACACCGACACTGACATTAGCTGCTTGTCAAAGTTATACTGACACAGTTTGTCTTTGCATGGCAATCTAAACACCGACACTGACATTAGCTGCGTGTCAAAGTTATACTGACACAGCTTTTCTTTGCATGGCAATCTAAACAACCGTCATTGGCCTACAGAACAGTCGGCGACGGTTGTGCATAATATCACAAAAAATGTAAACATCCCTTGAAATTCTGATCTTTTTGGGGTTTTGGTAAAAATAATATCCTTTCTATGGAAATACAGTCGCTCAGCACTGAACTGGCATACAGCCACACTTTGCATGGCTCGTGTGTCCCGCTATGTAGTTGAGAACATGAGGTTAGAACAATAGAAGTGACATCATAAATGGACCCGTTATTTTTAGTCACAGCCACAAGCCAATGATAATTTGCATTACTTATTTATTATTGTACTATCATAATTCTCTCAATATATGCTTGGTGTGTGTGTGTGTTCGTGCATGTGCAGGTATGTGTAGATGGGTGCGTGTGTATTGCTATACTTACTATAGCATTAGAATGTTGGATACATAACCTTTTTTTTTTTTTTTTTTAATGTGGTATTCATAATACATTGATGTTGTGTAAAAATGGTTTGGTACTTGTAGTACAATTATTATTTCAATTTTCTAAAGTGTCTTTCATTGTTTTTTTTAACCGTTTTGTTCATAATTGCATTTTTAATGAGGGCAGTAAAAATTGTGGTTGTGATTGTGAGAGCTACCAAGCCTCGGCTATGGGTAGCCGTATACTCTGGTTGTGATTGTGAGAGCTACCAAGCCTCGGCTATGGGTAGCCGTATACTCTGGTTGTGATTGTGAGAGCTACCAAGCCTCGGCTATGGGTAGCCGTATACTTTCAAAAGCCTCTGACACTCGGATTTGGGGTAAGCAGCTCTTTTGGGTCCGACTGCATCCACGATCGTGGTAGCAGCCTAATACCAAACTCTATTAGACCGCCTTTTTTCTGGAAGAAACACTACAAGGACAAAATATTTTTTTAAAAAGAAATATAAAAGAAAAAGAGGAAAAACACACACCAAAGAAAAAAAACCAAAACATACATTTATGGAGCAACTTTAGTGTAGGGTAGAGGGGTCCATCACGGTGACGGAAAAACAACAGTTCTCCGCTTTGGGATGCCAAAATCTCGATGTGGTCTTGGCTGTAAATGAAAGTAAGAAACTTTGGACGAATAACATCTGCAGAAATCTTTAGAATTAATATTTACCGTACTTGTACAGAGGCAGGGAGTGGGCAGCTCGAGTTAAGATCCTGTACCCGCAAGCACTCGAGCAGTTCTTGAGTCAGAAAAGCGCTTTATATAAGAAGAACCATTAAATAAAGAAACATCTTGCACAAATCAAGTCAAACAAGTCAGGTCAAACAAGTCAAGTCAAACAAGTCAAGTAAGTCAATCAAACAAGTCAAGTAAGCAATCAAACAAGTCAAGTCAGTCGAACAAGTCAAGTCAAACAAGTCAAAGACAAACAAGTCAAGTCAAGTCAAGTCAACCAATCTTAATTACCCACAATAGAGAATTCATACAGCACGTGGCATCTCAGTGAATAAAAAGAGATAAAAAAAAAAACACCTTCTAAAAACAAATAGAATAATACACAGAATCACTATACTCTTAACACACACACACATAAGCTCTCCCAGTTCTCTCTAACTATTAATGCACATACACACGCAAAGCACAATTTCATGCCATTATATATTTAATGGAAGGTGGAACAACTTGTAGCAATATACTATTGTACAGCAAGACCCAAAAAATGCAGCCAGTAGAAGCATGTTGAGTTGTTCCTATCACCACTGAGCTCAAACATATTTGTATCCCCAGCATAATACAGTGGAACCTCCGGTATCCGTCTCTCTGGTATACGACTCTCTCGGTTATGTGACCTGAAAACTTCTGACAGATTCAATTCCAATAATAAATGACCTCTAGTATGCGACACCCTCGTTTATGCGACCAGCAACCGTGTCTTAAGCCTTTTATACGACCGTCTTAGGCAGTTTAAAAGAGAAATCAGTTAATTTATTGACTGTACCTTTGTTTTTATCCTCTCATGTTAGTGTACGCCTGCTATTGTCTGCTATTTCCTGTTCGCAAGTAAGAGACATTACTCACGCAAGTAAGGGACATTACTCACGCAAGTAAGGGACATTACTCGCCTACACTGCCCTGTCAAAATGGAGTCGCGTAAGAGAAAAGTTTTGAGTTTGGCAGAGAGAATGAAAATGATTCAAAGAAGTGAAAAGGGGGAGAGTTGTTTGACCAAGTTCTTGTTTGTCATCAACATCCCTGGAGTAGACAAAATGATGGCCATCCAGTCTGCAATTCAGAGTGCAAGGATTAGAAAGGACCTGTTTAATCAAAAACAGTCTTCAATTTCAAAGTTTTCCCTCTTCGAAATGTCTGAAGACACGACTGTTTTCGATTAATCATGCCATTTTTTAATCCTTGCACTCTGAATATGGTTTTCTGTGTTGTTAAACATTTCAAGTTGTGAATTAATGTCAACTCCATGAAGCATTTCACAGCAGTGTGAAAGCTAAAAGCGTTGTTAAACATTTGAAGTTGTTAATAAAAGAGACAAAGCTAAAAATGAAATATGTTCGAGAATTCATGCTGGTGAGTGTGAAAATTATGACTACATACCCTTCCGACCCTGCCCTTACCCCCCTCCCTCCCCCCTTCCCTATTTCCGGTATAAGACCACCTCTATTATAAGACCGTTTTTTCTCAGATTTTGGACGGTCTTATACTGGAGGTTCCACTGTACTAACGCACAGCACATGAACACAATGGTACACATGTATACAATTATGTGGATAAATTAAGCTGGCTGCTGGTATTTTTTTCATAGAACTGTTCTTATAGTATACCAATGGGAATGGGAACAGCAATTCTACTTTTACGTGGAATAAAGACTAATCATTAACTTATTGACTTGAAAGTTTCAGGATTCAAAACTGATATATATATAAATATATATACTATAGTATTACTACTATTAATACAATGATTTATAACACATTATAAGGTTTTTACCTCTGCCAGGATGTTCCTTTGTTCCTAATTCTTTATTTGAAACACACTTGAGTATGAATATTATCTTATTTGATCAACAAACCTACTTGCAGCTATTCAAAATCACAGTAAGATTATTTGCCAAGTGAGGGTTTTGAAGTTAACTGATTAATAGTTCGTGAGTTTTCACTGGTAATAAACTTGTTCTGTATTCATGTAAGCATGTACAGCTATATGAGTATATCTAGATGAGGCAGATAAATAGTCATAATATTAACAATAATAACGGTAAATGATCAATCAATGATAGTTGATAAACATAAGGGGTACCGTTGGGCTTAGTAATAATTCAACCAACAAATAAAATGCTCACATGCTCCATACAACCATCCAAACAAAATGCCATAAAGCCTGAAAACTAATATCCTCAAAAATAAATAGTTACCATTTGACAAGCTTCAGAGCTTCTTTTTTGGGCAGAATCTGGTCGATGTAATCTTCTGCATGAGGAAACTGCTCCACTACTTGATTCCTGATCCCTTTCTGCACTGAAGACTTGCAGTTGTTAACATTTGTGACCATCTCCTTTGCAACAAATCTGCAAATAAACAATGTTAAACATTAAACATTATTAAATATTAAAACAAAGTTGAAAGCCAAAGGGTACATAATAAAATGTAGTTTGGCAACATCCAACAGACATTAAATTCCCTAATTCTAAAAATATTCAGATGTTTAGATATTCTGAAAGGTGAGAGGGTGGAGGAACTACATAGTTACAATGTGCAGACAAAGATAAAAACAGTCTGGAACTTCAGAGATTGAAATCATTGAGTGATTTCCCTAGGCAACGAGACATCTTCATCTTGATCTTGCCAGACTCCAGATTTCGCCGGCAAAACCATAAAACCAATTCTGCTTTGAAACTATAGTAATGATCAGGAAACAACCTAGACGAATTCTGTAACAAAACCAACAAAAACTCACTTTTTAAACATGATGTTTATGTGGAATGTTACTGGCAAACGTAAATAATTTCACAGCAGTGTTGTCTCGACGAGAATGACAGGAAACGTGGGTAAGAAACCGGACCCTTCTAAATTACCTCCCTTTCCTAAGCCAATGGAGGTAACCCATTTTCCAGAGCGCAAAGAAAACGATAATAGGTTGCGTCCCTTGACCTGAGTATCTTATAATTTCATACTATGGCCTGGCCGTACGAGTTAAAAAATTATAAATATCTTGGACCAGTGGGTAGTAGTGATTATGTTTTTTATTTTATTTTTTAAAATTTCCATCCTGCAAGGCACTGTGCAAGGAGGTAGAAGAAGAGGGAGACCGAAAAAGAGGTGGGAGGACAACATTCGAGAATGGACTGGTTTGACACTGAGCGAAACCATCCAGGTTGCTGAGGACAGGGAAAGATGGGAGTACGCTTGTTAAACGATCATCTGTAGTTTCCCTTCGATCTCCGAGTTACGGGATAGAATAGGAATAGGAATTTCTGACATTTTCTTGTCCCTTTTTATCGGACAATTCTGGGCCACCTCCCCTGGGGAAGCCATAGTCGCAGGTTGTGGCGCGCCCAAACCCAACCTACCTCAAATTAGTTGCTTTGAGCAGCAAACCGGAGTACCCTGAGAAAACTCCCGCGACGTTGCCAGAGTCGAAAGTAAATAATAATTAGTAGAAACATAACGCCCAGATGCAGATCCCATACATTTCAGGCACCATTGCTTTCTAGCCTGTGGACAATGAAAGTACTTAGTCCTGCCTCAGACCATGTGCCTACAACGCTCGCCATTATAACGCGCTCGACCTTCGATGCCCCCAAAACATTTTAACTGTTATCGGGAAACGGATTCCTCACATTACCAAGAAGAAGAAGGGTTGGAAAGGGAGGTTCGGGAAGAAACGAAGAGAGGGAAATAGCAAAAAAAAAAAAATTAAAAAAAAATAAACAGAGAGAAAGAGAGAGAGAGAGAGAGAGAAGAGAGAGAGAGAGAGAGAGAGAGAGAGAGAGAGAGAGAGAGAGAGAGAGAGAGAGAGAGAGAGAGAGAGAGATGATAATAAAACCAACAACAACACCTGGGTAGTAGGCGTTAAAATTTTCGGTTTATTACACTAAAACCTTCATCAGTAAGACCCAAGGATGGTCACAGAGAGAGAGAGAGAGAGAGAGAGAGAGAGAGAGAGAGAGAGAGAGAGAGAGAGAGAGAGAAGTCGAAACTTTTAATTGGATAATAAATAGCATTAGGTCCTATGGACCTGTCTTACAGCTAGTCCTTAATAAAATTGTAAAATTAAAAAAAAAAAGTTCTGAACAAACAAAATAATTAACATAAAATTAAACCGTAACAATGGTAAGAATTTAAAAAAAATTATAAGAAAATTAATGTACCGAAATACACATACTCCCTCCACCCACCTCCCTCCAATAACCCTTCCCTACTCCCACTCTCCCCACCCCCTCCACCACAACCACACATAATAATACAAGCTAATTCACACATGAGCAAATTAAACTGTGGCAAGATAGGAAAGAACAAAATGTATACAATCATCTTAAATATTAGGAGCAAGGGAAAATAGAAGTTTGTGGAGTCTAATTTTAAACAATGTTAATGATTTACTTTCCTTGATCTCTTGTGGAAGAGAATTCCACATACTTGGACCAGAATATGACAGAGATGTTTTAAATATGTCTAAGCGTGGCTGTGGCAAGGTTAAATTATGTCTGAAAATTGAATAACGAGATGAAGGTTTGCTAAAAAGTACTTTTAAATAATCAGGAGCTCCATTGTTTAGTATTTTGTACATTAAAACGGCTTTATTGTAATTAAGGTGTTTGTTAAGGGGAAGCATACCAGCTAGTTTTAAGTTGGAATCAGTTTTGATGGAAGTGTTGGAGATAAGTAATTTTGCAGCTCTGCGGTGAATAGAATTAATATTTTTAAACAAGGCATCACTGCAGCCGTCCCATATTGCGTGGTTAGATTACCGTCCCCGGACACAGAAGCGTATAGGGGACTTTTTTTTTTATTGATGCATAATCAATGTGAGGTTTGATATGAGCATTATAAAAAAAGCTTTTAAGCATCTGCAATTATGATAGATTGAAGCTTAGACAACATAAATAATTTTGTTGAGAGAGTTTTACAAAGATTTTCAATATGTGAATGCCAACTAAGTTTGTTGTCTACGAGGACCCCTAAAAGTTTATGACTTTCAACCTGTTTAATATTATTTCCATTCACGAGTAAATCAAGAGAAAGCGGAGTCCACTGATGCTTTTTTTCTAGTTGTTATTAACATGGCTTTTGATTTCGCTAGATTCAGTGACATATGATTTAACCTGCACCAATCAGCAACATTGTTAAGGGCACCTTGTAGAGATTGCTGAACTTCACCGATGTTCCTTCCTGGATTGTGCAATGTCGTGTCAGCAGCTAACATATGGCATTCAACAGAATTATCTGAGAAGTGTAACGGTAAATCATTTAATATAAATACAAAATAAAATAGGACCTAGAACCGATCCTTGAGGAACCCCATGCATTAGATGGTATACAGAGGAATTTATTCCATGAATATGTACAAATTGCGAACGTTCATAAAGATATGAACGAAACAAATTTAATGCAACTGAGTCATTGAGGTAGGCCTACAGTTCAAGTTTCTGAAGCAGTATCATTATGTGGTGGTTGACGAGATCAAAAGCTTTGGGAAGATCAAGAAGAACAACTCCTGACAAAGTAGATTCATTGCAGAGAGCCATTTGTCAGTTAAAAGTGCCAAGGCAGTAGCGCAAGAATGGTGGCTACGGAAACCAGATTGTAGATGAAGAAAAAGGCCAAGATCATCCATGTATTTTGTAAGATAAGTGTGAATATGTCGTTCCAGAATCTTTGAAAGTGTAGACAGCAGAGATAGTGATTAAGATCAGAACTGACTGAGAGAGAGAGAGAGAGAAAGAGAGAGAGAGAGAGAGAGAGAGAGAGAGAGAGAGAGAGAGAGAGAGAGAGAGAGAGAGAGATGTAGGCAGCTTTTTTAAAATCAATAATAATGTCTAAAATATTTCATAGCAAGATTATGTATTGTATCAATGGACTTCATTAGCGAATGAAAAGAAATAAAGAGTGTTCTTAGGCCTATATAGCGTTCTGGCAAGCTCAGAAAGCTTTTCAAGGCGCTTGCCACTATCGCACAATAGTTTGCGGAAGTAAGCCCGAAGTTGCCTAAGCAGAGCGCTACCTAACGCTAAGGAACTATTTTGGCGGAGTCTGCGCAACCCTATGCTCGCGGGACAGCGCACAGTAGCGGTGTCGAAAGGTGGTTTGCGAAGAGAAAAAGTTGGCGGCCAGAGTGGTGGGCTTTCGATTTGCGAATGGTGATGTGTTCGGTGATGAAATAACAATGGAGGACTTTTTGTCATTTCCTATCCTATCCTATCCTATCCCGTAACTCGGAGGCCGTAGGGGCACCACAGATTTTCGTTTAACCAGCGTACTCCATCTTTCCCTGCAACCCTCATTTTTTAGGTCAGTGTCAAACCAGTCCATTTTCGAATGTTGCCCTCCCACCTCTTCTTCGGTCTCCCTCTCCCTCTACCTCCCCGCACCGTGCCCCGCAGGACGGCCTTTGCAAGACCCGACGATCCTGCGACGAGGCCACACCACCGGAGTTAACCGTTTCTTCACCCACTGACTGTGAGCAGGCCTCCTCTTCAATTCCCCCCCCCCCCCCCCCCCCCCCCAAACAAAAAACAAACAAACAAACCCTACATTTTCATCCCTCCCAACTACCACCACCAGCCCCATCTAGTCCATATCTTATTTTTTTCATAATCAATTCCTTGTAGTATGCAAACAAAACCTCAAATCTGTCAAAATCAGAAATGTCCCCGTTCCCCCCTCCTCCACCTTTCACCTGCCACAGTCACACACACCCCACCCTAACACCTCCCGCTCCTAAATTACCACAACTCAGACTACGTATATATAGTAGATCTACTTCCTCCTCTCAACACTCTCATAATCATGTAATTAGCTACTATATAATATTCTCAAGAAGCAATTAATTACCTTTTCAAGTTCAACGTTGCCGTTTTCAACTTCTTTCGCTGACCTTTCAACTGCTCACAATAACGGAAACGATTATGCCTACCAGACGTCAAATCTTTCTACAAATATGCTAATTAGTCCATCATTCCGACGCGCGCAATGGTTTTCTCCCGTTCCCGCCCTCCCCCCCCCCCCACCTCTTCTTCCCTACTCTCTCCACCCCCTTTCTTCAAAAAGACCGACAGGACTTGGAACACAACGGGACCGAGTTGTCGGCAATAGAACTATTGTTTCGATAGTGACATCAGCGCTCTTGCGTCAATTCCAATGCCGCGTCTGTGACCGCAACAAGGCACCACGTGCTTTTTGTCCGAATGTCTACCAATCAAATCGCGTCTTTTGACTGTCCATAACCCTCGACACTGTCTATGCAAATTAGCTCGATTTCATACGGGGGTCAAACTTGGCGCAAGTTGGTTGCACGTTGGTGTTGGGGATTGTTTTGTCGAAAAGTTTGAGGGAAAGTTTCAATATGCACGCCAAAGGTGGCAATACAATGGATACTTTTCTGGCGCAGAATGGTTATTGCAGAAAACAACTTGTAAAAGACGGTTCCTGCATCTACCGAGCTATGTCTGAGAAGGTAAGTGTGGTCCCGTTACTTCCTTGTGGCTTGTCTGTGTCTCGCGTGCCTGCAGTAATTATCGCTACCAACGTTTTGTACAATTTCTGGGTTATTGAAACTTGAGTTGTTTTCTTCCGCTAGTTCGTACTGTGTATGTGGTCATGGCAGTCCTGTCATGCACGTGCAGATATTGCGTTTGAAGAGGGTTTGCCTCGTGCAGCATGCGTCTGCAATTGAAAAGCAAGTGTAGGTTTGACTTTTGAACACTAGCATCAATTTCTGTTCACCAGTATCAATAAAGAAAGCAAGAAAGAAAGAGATAATTACTCTTATATAGCGCACTTATAAGCTCAGAGAGCTTCTCAAAGCGCTGGCCACTACTATCCGGCAATCACAAAATAGTTTCACAAAATAGTTTGCTGAAGTCAGGATTCGAACCCACTTCGCCCGAGACGCGCGTACACAAGTCGAGCGCTCAAGTAAAATATACAGATATTCGTGTGAGATATAGAAACATTAAAAAAAGACAAAGAATGAAGCAGCCTACAATGCAGCATCCATTACTAGTAAAAAGTCGCATGCAAACAGCGTAGCTGAGACTACACGAGGCATTCTTCCTTTCTCAAGTCTGAACGGGCGTTGAGAATTATGCGTGCACTCTCCCTTTTCTGCAGTCATATATTAGTCGGGCGGCGCCGAGTGCAGCGTTCGGACAAAATCACCCCAGATGGACTATTGTCTGAATGTGTTAAAACCCACCCTCTTCCCCGCACTGTTTTGCTACCACCGACCCATTTCCACCACTTACCCCTTCCGAGAGTGCTCATTGGCGTAACCTCTTCTACCTGCTATGAACTTATTTGTTGTAATGGATTTTTTATGTAATGTAACCTAAGTAATATTGTGCGGGTGTGTGTGTATGTGTGTGTGTGTGATTATACGTATATGCACGCGAGGGTACAAATGTTGTGTAATGTAATATATGTAACCTAAGTAATATTGTGCGGGTGTGGGTGTGTGTAGGTGTGTGTATGTGCGCGTGGTTGTGTGTGATTATATGTGTATGCACGCGAGGGTACAAATGTTGTGTATCTGGTACGTTTGTTTGTTAAAACAAAGAGCTGAACATTATATTGTAATAACGCAATTGGGTGTGTGTGGGTTTATTTACCTCAATGTTATGTTATTATTCCATTGCTGTCACTGTGTTTATTGCCACTATGAAATCCTGCCTTGTCTTGCAAAGCGACAATCCACATTTTTTCTTTTTGAGAAATAAAGAATGCATTGACTTGACTTGACATTGACTTGAAATGTGATGTCCATATTCTGAAGGAAATGTGATGTCCATATAGGCTGAGTTATGTAATACTTTTAGCGAAACCTGCAGTCTGCAGTGGTAAGGCCTTCTCAGCATCCATGGATACTTGGACTGGGAGAAAAAGAGGTCCCTTATAACCTTGCAGTAAGACTCCTAGCATAAGCACCAAGCCAACATCACCCTTTCTCCCCCTCCCCCTCACCCCCCATCCTCCTCACCCCCCCCTCCATCTCCCTCACTCATCTAGCCCCTAAGTTGCCTAACTCATAGTCCCAACCCAAGGCGTTGACAAACTCAATTGACAAGTTCAGTGCTATGATTATACATGGACTATTTGGTGGGCAAAGTGGTTATAACCTAGGAGCATGGTTTAAAACCTGTTACCTAATATAAACTAACCCTAAATTTGGTCTCTGGCTTTACTTCCGAGAAGACTTGCGCAAGGGAGATAGTAAGTTAAAATTGTGCTCCTAGGAACTCACAGGTGAAGCGTGTTAGTCTGGGAGTTATGACCATAGAATGTATTTTGTAGTGTAAGATAGAGGCCAAGTATTGAAATAAAGTGTGAAATAATAAAGTTTGGGGTCAGAGCAACGGTAGTGAAAAGTAGAACCTTTTCTGCAGCATCACACCAGCAGGAGTAGTGGTCAGATACTCATAATTACTCGGTGATGCAAGCCCTTAAGTTTCCTTCAATGTATGGTCCCATTTCCATTTCTATTGTAGCCTACTTCAATGAGCACCTTGCGGATTGGAGGGAGATTATCTTGCGAAAGTGAGACAAGACTTTTACGCAGAACACAAGTAGTAGATGTGTCACCTAAACAGATGTGACAGGAGTGTATTGATAACATGTTGGATATCATACTTTTTACATGCTGTTCTACCCCTTGGGGTCATGAGCAATCTTGCCACTGTAGATTGTTCTAACCTATAAAGGGAAAAGTGAAAGCCCCAGTTGAAAACCTGTCTTTCCTTTAGGCATGACCGATTCACTGCGGCAACAGTACCCCCGTTGGAGTGCCGGGGGTTTCAGTATAAATAGTATCCCCACTTTCTCGAAATGTAGTGCTTTAAATTCCCACTGTCGCTGTCTTCCTCATTTGCTCTTTCCCATTCCTGCTCTGTCCTATCCCTCTGCTATACTATCTTCTTCTTCGCTAGATCAATGACCTACCTTTTTTCTTGAAAACTCTTCCTGGACAAGACTCCTTGTTTGTGTATGAGGTCTGTTGGATCAGCTTGGGAGTATTGGACGCTTTCTGCCGGGTGGTCACTAGGGCTTCCTATGATGTTATTATTTAGCAATATAGGCATTTTATATGTATGTGTTTTGTTGATACTTTATAATGATGTTTGTATTATATTTTGTTTTTGTAACCGGGGGTTCGAGTAGTTGGGGTAAAGCCTCAGCCGTCCCCTGCATGGGATGTCTTTACTGTAAAGTGACTGGCCGGTGGAGGGCATTCAGTTTTCCCACTAGGGTTGTTTTAGCAGATCTTTTATGCGGATCGGGGGTTGTCCGGTCCTGATTTGGCTCGGAAGAGTCCGCTGGATCTAAAGCAACAATCAATCAATCAATCAATCAAACATGCTGTTCTCCGTGGAAAGAGGGAATGATATGAAAGAGTTATCTCCCCTTCTCTGCTGCCCATGGCTTGCAATTGTGGATGTGTGTGCCATAGATACAGATGGCCATTTCGCTGTGTTCTCAGCTTGTCAGTGTATCAGCTGGGCTTGCTGAAAATAAGGCTTTTCCAAAACACTAGAACAGTAGAAGACGCCTGAATGAAGTGCTCAGGAAAAAACAACTTCAGGCGAAAAAAAAGTAGCCACAATTTGGCTGGTGGGCAACAGGAAGGAGAAGTAACCTAACCTTTGGAAGGAAAATTCGTTGCCGTGAATATTTCTCAACTCTAGGGTCGCAGTCTAGGTACTAGGTAGTTTTGAACAAGGTTGGTTTTTGTTATATTGTGAAAGCTGGGTGGCTAGTGTCACAATGTGGGATGTCGAGTATAGAATTGGAACAAATGGACAAGTATTCAGCTTAAGTAGTTTTATAACACAAGATTTAAGTGATGTCCCTATTTCATCAATAATAATAATAATACTAATAATAATAATAGTAATACTGCTACTACTACTAATAATAATACTAATAATTATATAATAATACTATTATTATTATTATTACTACTACAAATAATAATAAACTACAGATTGAGGCAAAAGATTAATTCTGATTTCTTTTTACCAACTTTCAGATGTTTCTCACACAAGCATATCATCAGCATGTTCGTCAAGCTTGTGCTGAGTATCTGTGGCATCACAAAGAAGAGGTAGGTCCTGTTAAGTCGTCGTCGTCGTCATCATCATCATCATCATCATCATCATCATCATCATCATCATCATCATCATCATCATCATCATCTTCTTCTTCTTCTTCTTCTTCTTCTTCTTCTTCTTCTTCTTCTTCTTCTTCTTCTTCTTCTTCTTCTTAAAATTATTCTACTGTTGTAGTTCTTGCTCCTCTTCTTCTCCTCCCTTTCATCCTCCTCCTCTTCCCTTTCTTCTTCTTTCTTTATCCTCCTCGTGTTCCTAAGTAAATGTAGTTTTGTGTATTTCGTCATTTTCTGCTTGTAACATTTTACTATTCTTTCCTGATCCCAAATGCAGTTGGCTTTTAGCATGTATTTTGCTCTTCAATTGTGAAGTTCATGTTAAGTTTTGAGCTGGCACTTCTATTATGAATATTACTAAATAAAGCCATTGGGCAACACGATGACATGCTCACAGTGGTGAAGAAACGGAAACTCCGATGGTATGGCTACATCACCAGAGCATCAGGCTTTGCAAAGACAATCCTGCAAGGTACGGTGCAAGGAGGCAAAATAAGAGGGAGACAGAAAAAGAGGTGGGAGGACAACATTCGAGAATGGACTGGCTTGACACTGAGCGAAGCCGTGAGGTGTTGCTGAGAAAAGAGAAATATGGAGTACGCTGGTTAAACCATCATCTGTGGTGCCCCAATGACCTTCGAATTACGGGATAGGATATGATATGATAGGAAATTATAGTATGTTTCAGTTCTGACATTTTTAGTATTTTATTTGGTCTTATGTTTAGTTGTGAATTTTTAGTATTTTATTTGGTTTTATGTTTAGTTTGCAGACTTTGAGTGCAGCTCGGAGCAAAAGGTAACATTTTGTGAAGTCTTCCAGTAATTATCATGCAAAATTGGTTTAGATTGGAAATATGACAATTTTTTTAAAGGATAAGACAGACAATTGTGGTACACGTATTATCGTTCGTCGATTCAGCCCCTGTGCTTGAATCTTGATATGTGCAACTCAAATTCGTTTATCCATGCAGCCTATTCACTCGGCACCAAGGCAGGAGTCGTCGTATAGTTTTCCAACTGTATTCAGCAAACACCAACAACTGCATACAAGATTACTTTCCGAAAATAACTTCAAAAATCACCTTTTCAAACACACAGTGCATTATCTATATAGTGTAGTCTCCCTGCAATCCAGTATGTCACGATACTTTGGTGTCGCTGTGTATTTTGTGTGTTTATGCAGCGTGTATGTGACTTGCTCGTCAAAGCGGCGTGCTATTACGTGTGTGCGAATCAAATACCCCTCTTTCTATTTAGTCTAACGCTAACACAAATTTTATAAAATTTAACTAAAAGGTTTAATTCAAAATCAAACACAAAAAATTAAGCAACAACATAATAATTAAAACGCTAATTTTCGTGACAATGGTTGAAAAACAATAATTAAATCCACAATTACCTTTTCCATACAATCCCAAACACCACAAAATCCAACATAACACAGTAAAATAAAATAAAATTTTGTCTGCATACACTTCCACATTGGTGATTCCAGTACGCCGCAAAATGCACTAACAATTGTCCAAAAAGATGAATCCAAACCGTTCTTCACTTTTTGAAAAGACGCAGTCAACAAATGTATGCATATAAAAGTAGTTCACTCAAATGGTTTTTGTCACTTCATAATAATTAACTTTAAAAAAAAAAAAAAAAACGAAGCTGGTGCTCTGCGTTCCGAATTAAACTGGTTAATAAAATATTCCAAACTGGCGCCATACACAAAATCGACGACACAATATATATAATAACGATGAGGCTGGAATGGTTGAATAGTCCTCACTGAAAATCTGCAGACGTATCCATCGCCCTTTTGGAATCAGGAAGCTCCAACTTCAGAAAGTAAAATAACGTAGATAATGAAGCCCATTCTGTCACGAAACAAAAACGAATCTAAGCATTTTGTTATCTAACAACAATAAATCTTCAACTCACTAAATATCAAACATTATTTACATTTCGTTTACTGTTCCACACCAAACAACACTATACATTACAAAATTCGTCACCCATACCGTCATTCATTCATTACCGTACTACTAGTACTACTACCTTTTAAAAAAAAAATCCAATATATCCAACACAACAAAAATCCAAACAAGATTTTCAAACAATATCAACCATCTTTCTTTATAAACCATCTATAATAAAATATTGTTTTTACTTCACAAAATTAGACGTACTTCACGCTACAAGCTTTTCATTCAATTTAAACACATTTCTGACCAAAAACGAACGTAGACATTCATTCTTTGTATCGCTGGCAGACAGAGTATAAAAGAGAAAAAACACAGCCCTGCTTACCGGCCCGTGAATTTTCTATTTACACGCTAATTTTTTCACACTTAGCGTGCCCAATTATCCAAAGATAATCGCACATACAAATGAAGCTCCAACTTGCTCCCAAATTTGTTGAGTACTTTGTGACTGTCCCATCTTGACAATACACAATTCTGACCCCCGAGCGCCTCGAAAAATCGCTCCGTCTGTCGCGAGGTTACGTGGATTTATACGTAATATTACAGACCCCGTTCATAGCTAACCTCGATGCCCACGCAATGAAGAGCGGAAGTTTTAGAAATAACAAATCAACTTCACAAGCCACTTTTCACCACGTATTTCCGGTCCCCATCAGTTATTTTGACCTGAGCCGACCCAAACACGTCAATCATGGGGTAGATCGCGATCTGACCCCCAAAATGTCAGGCGTGTATTATCATTCGTTGTATCCGCCCCGATGCTTGAGTCTTAATATGTGCAACTCGAATTCATTTATACAGGCAGCCTGTTCACTCAGCAACAAGATAGGAGTCGTCGTATAAAGTTTTCCAACTTTATTCAGCAAACACCAACAACTGCACTCAAGATTGCTTTCCGAAAATAACTTCAAAAATAACTTTTTCAAGCTGTTGTTGTTGTTTGTAGATTATAGTCACACAACACTTTCGCATATAGGTGACTACTGGACCGATTTATACTGACACCAGCGGGCCAGTTTTTTTCTGTCGCAACTCCACCAACAAAGTTAATACTTTTGAAATGCTTATTTTTCTGCTTTGCGTGTGTGTGTGTGTGTGTGTGTGTGTGTCTGGAAATACACTTGAATAACATGCCATCTTTTTTCTGTGTGTGTGTGTGTGTGTGTGTGGGTGTGTGTGTAGGTGTGTGTGTGTGTATGTATGTATGTATGTGTGTGGTAAATTAGAGACTAACGGTAACAAGTGACTGTCAGTTAAGCGTACTCACGTAGCTTTGCCTATTGTTGTTGTTTTTTCATATTCAAGATTTAGCTCTGCCTATTGTTTCAGGATCTGCCAGGTTTTGTTGACATGGTGGCTCTTTCAAGACTATACATGTAAGTGACTTTAAAGATCATGTGTATCTTTTGCCTGTTTCAAGTCGTGGGTTCATTTATAATAAACATGCACATCATCGGTTGCATTAAATAAAAAAAAAAAAAAAAGAACTTGTCACAAAAATTATGTTAAACGGGATCAGTTTTTTGACAAAAGCTAGTTGGTGCTGGTAAATATTCCATTCAGTTAAATTCAATCAGTTTATTTAAAGTTTTCATTGATTTTGGACTTGATCTATCTGTAGATCAAGAAAAGTATAATGTGTCAAGCCAGTCGAGTTTATCATTACGGAGTCAAAAAGTTAAAATAAATACAATTAACATAATGAAAAGAACCGAGATGGTACTTTCTGGAGATAAGGAATACATTGTGTTGAACCTAGAGTGTTTGTTGCAGGGTGGAGTTCTTTGTGTTCAAACTTCCGGGCATGTCGCCTATCAATGTCACACAGGCTGGCCACCGCAACGAGGTACGTCGGCACACTTTCCTCTTTTCATGGTAAGGGAGGATCAGTTCCGTGTTCCTCGGGGATTAGCACATAATAAGGGTTATATTATCCAAGGTGCGGTCTTAAAACGCCAGTCCCATATTTTTGGGCGAGACAACTATTCTTTCATGTGTTTAACACCAACCCATTATCTCCCTTTCTCATTTTAGTTGTTGGCATTGCGTGAGGGAGTGGTTGTTGTTCTTGTGTTTGTTGCTGATGATGGTGGTGATGGTGTTAATGGATTTGTTGTTTCTGGTGGGGGCCCCCCCGTGACGGTGCCGGGGGTTTCAGTATAAATAGTATCCCCACTTTCTGGAAATGTAGTGCATTAAATACCCACTGTTGCTATCTTTCTCCTTTGTTCTTTCTCATTCCTTTTCTGTTCTATCAATCTACTATACTATCTTCTTTGCTAGACCAGTCACCTACACTTTTTTTTCTTGAAAACCCTTCTGGGACAAAGCTCCTTATTTTTGTGTGGGGTCTGTTGGATCAGCTTGGGAATATTGGACGCTTTCTGCCCAATGGTCACTGGGGCTTCCTATGATGTTATTATTTGGCAATGTGTTTTGTTAATACTGTATTTACCCCTTGGGGTCATGAGCAATCTTAAGATAAGAATAGATAAGATAAGATATTACTTTATTAATCCAAAAGCATGGAAATTACATTGACTGTCAATTAAACATGTCCATTCATTCTTCTTTTACACACACATAAATATTTATACATTATTAATGATCTTCAAACACATGGACATATTTTCATAATGCAGATATTTCAATTAAGCAGTAAAACGGATTAACGTAAGAACATGTAAATATGAGAATTTAAAACTTATTAGTGTGTAAACATATAAACTATTAATTAAAAAAAAAATTTAAACTAACCACTTGCCACTGTAGATTGTTCTAACCTATACAGGGAAAAGTGAAAGCCCCAGTTGAAAACCTGTCTTTCCTTTATAGGCATTACCGATTCACTGCGGCAACAATACCCCCGTTGGAGGGCCGGGGGTTTCAGTATAAATAGTACCCCCACTTTCTGGAAATTTAATGCTTTAAATTCCACTACTGTCGCTGTCTTCCTCATTTGCTCTTTCTCATTCCCGTTCTGTCCTATCAATCTGCTATACTATCTTCTTCTTCGCTAGATCAGTGACCTACCTTTTTTCTTGAAAACTCTTCCTGGACAAGACTCCTTGTTTGTGTATGAGATCTGTTGGATCAGCTTGGGAATGTTGGACGCTTTCTGCCGGGTGGTCACTAGGGCTTCCTATGATGTTATTATTTAGCAATATAGGCATTTTATATGTATGTGTTTTGTTGATAATTTGTAATGATGTTTGTATTCTATTTTGTTTTTGTAACCGGGGGTTTGATTAGTTGGGGTAAAGCCTCAGCCGTCCCCTGCGTGGGATGTCTTTATTGTAAAGTGACTGGCCGGTGGAGGGCATTCAATTTTCCCACTAGGGTTGTTTCAGCAGATCTTTTATGCGGATCGGGGGTTGTCCGGTCCTGATTTGGCTCGGAAGAGTCCGCTGGACCTAAAGCAACAATCAGTCAATCAATCAATACTGTATTTTATAATGTTTGTACTCTATTTTGTTTTTGTAATCGGGGGTTTGATAAATAGCCTCAGTGTCGCCTGCGTGGGATGTCTTTATTGTAAAGTGATCGGCTGGTGGATTGCCTTCAGTGTTACCACTAGGGTTGTTTCGGCAGATCAAATATGCGTATTGGAGGTGAGTCCTCTTTCAGCAAAGTTGTTGTCTTGATGATGATGATAGTGGTGGTGGTCAAACTGCCAGGTTTGCTGTGCACACTAAACCGCGGTAATGACAGCCCTACCGACTTGTGTAATGATTTGAAGTGTGACGTCCAAGCATCTTTTAATTATTATTGTGTGATATGTATGTTGTACCAAGTCTAAGACATGGACCAGTTTACCCTCTTTCACGGACTAGCAAACTGGCTGATTGACTCGCTGACCGACTCACTGATTAACTGACTGACTCACTGATTAACTGACTGACTCACTGATTAACTGACTGATAACAGAGCGCCAGTATTTGTATTGCAAGTGGAAGGGTGTTTGCTGTTGTATGAAATGTTTAAATAGATCATTGTGCGTTTGGAAGTTTATCAGATTGCTCTGTGATTATCTCTCTCTCTCTCTCTCTCTCTCTCTCTCTCTCTCTCTCTCTCTCTCTCTCTCTCTCTCTCTCTCTCTCTCTCTCTCTCTCTCTCTCTCTCTCTCTCAGATTGCTCTGTGAAGATCTCTCTCTCTCTGTCTCTCTCTCTCTCTCTCTCTCTCTCTCTCTCTCTCTCTCTCTCTCTCTCTCTGTTTTTTAAAATCGTCTTTGAAATGGGCCGGATAGTCAGTGTATAAAGACTCTTCTCTCTCTCTTCTCTCTCTTTTATGTCTCTCTCTCTTCCTCCCCCCTTCTCTCTTTGTGCCCCCCTCTCTCTCTCTTTCTGTCTCTCTCCCTCTCTTTCTGTCTCTCTCCCTCTCTTTTTCTCTCGCTCTCTCTCCCTCTCTCTCTCTCTCTCTCTCTCTCTCTCTCTCTCCCTCTCTCTCTCTCTCTCTCTCTCGAAGATATTCACATTTTCTTAAATGTTATCTAATCTTCAAGGAATGAGTGTCGTAACGTGCTTATAACGGTTTTATTAGAATCAGCTCATAACTGCTCAGAAAAACTAACGTTTACATAACAACCCCCAACTCCCCTCAACTGCAACCTCCGTAGATTTCAGATACATCATTGTACTCACAGATTTATATTATATGGTGTCGGTCACTCAAAATGTACACCCAAAAGTACTCATCTGGCTAAATGTTTTCCGCAGCATCATTGGATTAACCTTTTATTGCGCACTTACATGTTCAGAACGCTTTTCAAGGCGCTAGCCACTGTATTAACTAGTTTGCCGATGTCCGGATTGAACCCACATCGCTCAAGACGGACCCAGGTAAATCTTAACATCCCGAACTACTCAGGCAACTCCTGCTGCAGCTTTTTCACATTGAGCGCAGTGTTAAGGGTATTTTACCTTATATATTAAAGGCTATTTAGTCTCAGGTTTTGAAGACTTTTGAATTATATAACACTGCTGTGAGGAGGGATTTAAAGCCCTTACAAGATTTCTCGATAAATGTTTGCCTTGATTCAATACTGTTAATGAGAACCACCTGTTGCGTGCTTATTGGACAATATCGACAAAATGATATATTGCTAGTCTCTAACGGACCGAAATTAATCTGTGGACCACTTAAAAGTCGTTGGTTATGGAGCTGAGAACCATATACACATGTCATCCCTACAGCTGTACGAAATGTTTTCAAAGATTTCATAGTCTAAAATGGGCATTGATGCGTCAATTTTGCCCTCGTCTTTTTTAATTTTTGTCATCCTTAGTTAACAGTGATGTTGCTATACATTTTTAGCATAGGCCATTTGGCCGATTCAGTCACAAACCTTTAGGACATTTTGAACATCTTTTGGCCATCATTTTGACTTCTTTCCAACACCAAACGAGAGGCCACTGATAAGTTTCGGTTCTTTTTCGGCGGCATTTCGAAAACGAAAAGTGTTATTGCCGGAAGTACGCCATTCGCAACAAGGGGGGTTACTCTAACTCTCTCT
>CM072518.1:64731476-64838976 GCA_036898135.1 Oncomelania hupensis
TCATACTATGGCCTGGCCGTTCCAATCGGTACGAGTTAAAAAATTATAAATATCTTGGGCCAGTGGGTAGTAGTGATTATGTTTTTTATTTTATTTTTAAAATTTCCATCCTGCAAGGCACTGTGCAAGGAGGTAGAAGAAGAAGGAGACCGAAAAAGAGGTGGGAGGACAACATTCGAGAGTGGACTGGTTTGACACTGAGCGAAACCATCCAGGTTGCTGAGGACAGAGAAAGATGGGAGTACGCTTGTTAAACGATCATCTGTAGTTCCCCTTCGATCTCCGAGTTACGGGATAGAATAGGAATAGGAATTTCTGACATTTTCTTGTCCCTTTTTATCGGGAAATTCTGGGCCGCCTCCCCTTGGGAAGGCATAGTCGCAGGTTGTGGCCCGCCCAAACCCAACTTACCTCAAATTAGTTGTGTTTCTAACAATTTTGCTTTGAGCAGCAAACCGGAGTACCCTGAGAAAACCCCCGCGACGTTTCTCGAGTCGAAAGTAAATAATAATTAGTAGAAACATCACGTCCATATGCAGGATCGATCCCATACATGTCAGGCACCATTGGTTTCTAGCCTGTGGACAAGGAAAGTAATTAGTCCTGCCTAAGACCATGCGCCTACAACGCTCGCCATTATAACGCGCTCGACCTAAGTTCGATGTCCCCCAAAACATTTTAACTGTTATCGGGAAACGGATTCCTCACATTACCAAGAAGAAGAAGGGTTGTAAAGGGAGGTTCGGGAACAAACGAAGAGAGGGAAATAGCAAAAAAAAAACAACAAAAAACAAAAAATAAACAGAGAGAGAGAGAGAGAGAGAGAGAGAGAGAGAGAGAGAGAGAGAGAGAGAGAGAGAGAGAGAGAGAGAGAGAGAGAGAGAGAGAGAGAAAGAGAGATGATAATAAAACCAACAACAACACCTGGGTAGTAGGCGTTAAAATTTTCGGTTTATTACACTAAAACCTTCATCAGTAAGACCCAAGGATGGTCAGAGAGAGAGAGAGAGAGAGAGAGAGAGAGAGAGAGAGAGAGAGAGAGAGAGAGAGAGAGAGAGAAGTCGAAACTTTTAATTGGATAATAAATAGCATTAGGTCCTATGGACCTGTCTTACAGCTAGTCCTTAATAAAATTGTAAAATTAAAAAATAAAGTTCTGAACAAACAAAATAATTAACATAAAATTAAACCTTAACAATGGTAAGAATTAAAAAAAAATTCTAAGAAAATTAATGTACCGAAATACACATACTCCCTCCCCGCACCTCCCTCCAATACCCATTCCCTACTCCCACTCTCCCCACCCCCTCCACCACAACCACACATATACAAGCTAATTCACACATGAGCAAATTAAACTGTGGCAAGATAGGAAAGAACAAAATGTATACAATCATCTTAAATATTAGGAGCAAGGGAAAATAGAAGTTTGTTGAGTCTAATTTTAAACAATGTTAATGATTTACTTTCCTTGATCTCTTGTGGAAGAGAATTCCACATACTTGGACCAGAATATGACAGAGATGTTTTAAATATGTCTAAGCGTGGCTGTGGCAAGGTTAAATTATGTCTGAAAATTGAATAACGAGATGAAGGTTTGCTAAAAAGTACTTTTAAATAATCAGGAGCTCCATTGTTTAGTATTTTGTACATTAAAACGGCTTTATTGTAATTAAGGTGTTTGTTATTAAGGAGAAGCATACCAGCTAGTTTTAATTTTGAATCAGTTTTGATGGAAGTGTTGGAGATAAGTAATTTTGCAGCTCTGCGGTGAATAGAATTAATATTTTTAAACAAGGCATCACTGCAGCCGTCCCATATTGCGTGGTTAGATTACTGTCCCCGGACACAGAAGCATATAGGGGACTTTTTATTGATGCATAATCATTGTGAGGTTTGATATGAGCATTATAAAAAAGCTTTTTAGCATTTGCAATTATGATAGATTGAAGCTTAGACAACATAAATAATTTTGTTGAGAGAGTTTTACAAAGATTTTCAATATGTGAATGCCAACTAAGTTTGTTGTCTACGAGGACCCCTAAACGTTTATGACTTTCAACCTATTTAATATTATTTCCATTCACGACTAAATCAAGAGAAAGCGGAGCCCGCTGATGCTTTTGCCTAGTTGTTATTAACATGGCTTTTGATTTAGCTGGATTCAGTGACATATGATTTAACCTGCACCAATCAGCAACATTGTTAAGGGCACCTTGTAGAGGTTGCTGAATTTCACCTATGTTCCTTCCTGGATTGTGCAATGTCGTGTCATCAGCTAACATATGGCATTCAACAGGATTATCTGAGAAGTGTAACGGTAAATCATTTAATATAAATACAAAATAAAATTGGACCTAAAACCGATCCTTGAGGAACCCCATGCATTAGATGGCCTACAGAGGAATTTATTCCATGAATATGTACAAATTGCGTACGCTCATAAAGATAGGAACGAAACAAATTTAATGCAACTGAGTCATTGAGGTACAGTTCAAGTTTCTGAAGCAGTATGTGGTGGTTGACGAGATCAAAAGCTTTGGGAAGATCAAGAAAAACAACTCCTGACAAAGTAGATTTATTCATTGCAGAGAGCCATTTGTCAGTTAAAAGTGTCAGGGCATTAGCGCAAGAATGGTGGCTACGGAAACCAGATTGCAGATGATGAAAAAGGCCAAGATCATCCATGTATTTTGTAAGATAAGTGTGAATATGTCGTTCCAGAATCTTTGAAAGTGTAGACAGCAGAGATAGTGATTAAGATCAGAACTGACTGAGAGAGAGAGAGAGAGAGAGAGAGAGAGAGAGAGAGAGAGAGAGAGAGATGTAGGCTGCGTTTTTTAATCAATAATAATCTCTAAAATATTTCATAGCAAGATTATGTATTGTATCAATGGACTTCATTAGCGAATCAAAAGAAATAAAGAGTGTTGTTAGGCCTATATAGCGTTCTGGCAAGCTCAGAAAGCTTTTTCAATGCGCTGGCCACTATCCAGCATTCGCACAATAGTTTGCGGAAGTAAGCCCGAAGTTGCCTAAGCAGGGCGCTACCTAACGCTAAGGAACTATTCTGGCGGAGTCTGCGCAACCCTATGCTCGCGGGACAGCGCACAGTAGCGGTCTCGAAAGGTGGTTTACGAAGAGAAAAAGTTGGCGGCCAGAGTGGTGGGCTTTCGATTTGCGAATGGTGATGTGTTCGGTGATGAAATAACAATGGAGGACTTTTTGTCATTTCCTATCCTATCCTATCCCGTAACTCGGAGGCCGTAGGGGCACCACAGATTTTCGTGTAACCAGCGTACTCCATCTTTCCCTGTCCTCAGCAACCCTCATTGTTTCGGTCAGTCTCAAACCAGTCCATTAATTTTCGAATGTTGCCCTCCCACCTCTTCTTCGGTCTCCCTCTCCCTCTACATCCCCCGCACCGTGCCCCGCAGGACTGCCTCTGCAAGACCCGACGATCCGGCGACGAGGCCACACCATCGGAGTTTCCGTTTCTTCACCACTGTGAGCAGGCCTCCTCTTCAATTCCCCTCCCCCCCCCCCCCCCCGAAACAAAAAACAAACAAAAACCCCCTACATTTTCATCCCTCCCAACTACCACCACCATCCCCATCTAGTCCATATCTTATTTTTTCATAATCGATTCCTTGTAGTATGCAAAGAAAACCTCAATCTGTCAAAATCAGAAATGTCCCCGTTCCCCCCTCCTCCCCCTTTTCACCTGCCACAGTCACACACCCCACCCTAACACCTCCCGCTCCTAAATTACCACAACTCAGACTACCTATATAGTAGATCTACTTCCTCCTCTCAACACTCTCAGAATCATGTAATTAGCTACTATATAATATTCTCAAGACGCAATTAATTACTTTTTCAAGTTCAACGTTGCCATTTTCAACTTCTTTCGCTGACCTTTCAACTGCTCACAATAACGAAAACGATTATGCCTACCAGACGTCAAATCTTTCTACAAATATGCTAATTAGTCCATCATTCCGACGCGCGGAGCAATTTTAGTTCTCCCGTTCTCGCCCTCCCCCCGCCTCTTCCTCCATACTCTCTCCACCCCCTTTCTTCAAAAAGACCGACAGGACATCCGACTTGGAACACAACGGGACAGAGTTGTCGGCAATAGAACTATTGTTTGATAGTGACATCAGCGCTCTTGCGTCAAATCCAATGCCGCGTCTGCAACAAGGCACCACGTGCTTTTTGTCCGAATGTCTACCAATCAAATCGCGTCTTTTGACTGTCCATAACCCTCGACACTGTCTATGCAAATGAGCTCGATTTCATACGGGGTCAAACTTGGCGCAAGTTGTGTTGTGGATTGTTTTGTCGAAAAGTTTGAAGGAAAGTTTCAATATGCACGCCAAAGGTGGCAATACAATGGATACTTTTCTGGCGCAGAATGGTTATTGCAGAAAACAACTTGTAAAAGACGGTTCCTGCATCTACCGAGCTATGTCTGAGAAGGTAAGTGTGGTCCCGTTTCTTCCTTGGCTTTGTCTCGCGTGCCTGCAGTAATTATCGCTACTAACGCTTTGTACAATTTCTGGGTTATTGAAACCTGAGTTGTTTTCTTCCGCTAGTTCGTACTGTGTATGTGGTCATGGCAGTCCTGTCATGCACGTGCAGATATTGTGTTTGAAGAGGGTTTGCCTCGTGCAGCATGCGTGTGCAATTGAAAAGTTTTGACTTTTGAATACTAGCATCAATTTCTCTTCACCAGTATCAATAAAGAAAGCAAGAAAGAAAGAGATAATTACTCTTATATAGCGCACTTATAAGCTCAGAGAGCTTCTCAAAGCGCTGGCCACTATTATCCGGCAATCACAAAATTGAAAATAGTTTGCTGAAGTCAGGATTCGAACCCACTTCGCCCGAGACGCGCGTACACAAGTCGAGCGCTCAAGTAAAATATACAGATATTCGTGTGAGATATAGAAACATAAAAAAAAAAAGAATGAAGCAGCCTACAATGCAGCATCCATTACTAGTAAAAAGTCGCATGCAAACAGCGTAGCTGAGACTACACGAGGCCCTCTTCCTTTCTCAAGTCTGAACGGGCGTTGAGAATTATGCGTGCCCTCTCCCTTCTCTGCAGTCAAATGCTTTAGTCGGGCGGCGCCGAGTGCAGCTTTAGGACAGAATCACCCCAGATGGACTATTGTCTGTATGTGTTAAACCCACCCCCTTCCCCGCACTGTTTTGCTACCACCGACCCATTTCCACCACTTACCCCTTCAGAGAGTGCTCATTGGCGTAACCTCTTCCACCTGCTATGAACTTATTTGTTGTAGTAAGTGGATCCTTCATGTAATGTAACCTAAGTAATATTGTGCGGGGGGGGGGGGGGGGGGCATGGGGGGGAGGGTGTGTGTGTGTGTATATGCGTGTGTGTGTGTGATTATACGTATATGCACGCGAGGGTACAAAATGTTGTGTAATGTAATATGTAATGTAACCTAAGTAATATTGTGCGGGTGTGTGTGTGTGTGTGATTATTTGTATATGCACGCGAGGGTACAAATGTTGTGTATCTGGTACGTTTGTTTGTTAAAACCAAGAGCTGAACATTATATTGTAATAACGCAATTGGGTGTGTGTGTGGGTTTATTTCCCTCAATTTTATGTTATTATTCCATTGCTGTCACTGTGTTTATTGCCACTATGAAATCCTGTCTTGTCTTGCAAAGCGACAGTCCACATTTTTCTTTTTGAGAAATAAAGAATGCATTGACTTGACTTGACATTGACTTGAAATGTGATGTCCATATTCTGAAGGAAATGTGATGTCCATATAGGCTGAGTTATGTAATACTTTTAGCAAAACCTGCAGTCTGCAGCGGTAAGGCCTTCTCAGCATCCATGGATACTTTGGGAGAAAAAGAGGTCTCTTAGTCTTATAACCTTAAGACTCGTAGCATAAGCACCCAACCAACATCACCCTTTCTTCCCCATCCCCCTCACTCCGCCACCCCCTCACCCCACCCCCCATCCCCCTTACTCATTTAGCCCCTAAGTTGCCGAACTCATAGTCCCAACCCAAGGCGTTCACACACTCAATTGACAAGTTCAGTGCTATGATTATACATGGACTATTTGAGGGGGCAAAGTGCTTATAACCTAGGAGCATGGTTTTAAACCTGTTACCTAATATAAACTAACCCTAAATTTGGTCTCTGGCTTTACTTCCGAGAAGACTTGCGCAAGGGAGATAGTAAGTTAAAATTGTGCTCCTAGGAACTCACAGGTGAAGCGTGTTAGTCTGGGAGTTATGACCATAGAATGTATTTTGTAGTGTAAGATAGAGGCCAAGTATTGAAATAAAGTGTGAAATAATAAAGTTTGGGGTCAGAGCAACGGTAGTGAAAAGTAGAACCTTTTCTGCAGCATCACACCAGCAGGAGTAGTGGTCAGATACTCATAATTACTCGGTGATGCAAGCCCTTAAAGTTTCCTTCAATGTATGGTCCCATTTCCATTTCTATTGTAGCCTACTTCAATGAGCACCTTGCGGATTGGAGGGAGATTATCTTGCGAAAGTGAGACAAGACTTTTACGCAGAACACAAGTAGTAGATGTGTCACCTAAACAGATGTGACAGGAGTGTATTGATAACATGTTGGATATCATACTTTTTACATGCTGTTCTACCCCTTGGGGTCATGAGCAATCTTGCCACTGTAGATTGTTCTAACCTATAAAGGGAAAAGTGAAAGCCCCAGTTGAAAACCTGTCTTTCCTTTAGGCATGACCGATTCACTGCGGCAACAGTACCCCCGTTGGAGTGCCGGGGGTTTCAGTATAAATAGTATCCCCACTTTCTCGAAATGTAGTGCTTTAAATTCCCACTGTCGCTGTCTTCCTCATTTGCTCTTTCCCATTCCTGCTCTGTCCTATCCCTGCTATACTATCTTCTTCTTCGCTAGATCAATGACCTACCTTTTTTCTTGAAAACTCTTCCTGGACAAGACTCCTTGTTTGTGTATGAGGTCTGTTGGATCAGCTTGGGAGTATTGGACGCTTTCTGCCGGGTGGTCACTAGGGCTTCCTATGATGTTATTATTTAGCAATATAGGCATTTTATATGTATGTGTTTTGTTGATACTTTATAATGATGTTTGTATTATATTTTGTTTTTGTAACCGGGGGTTCGAGTAGTTGGGGTAAAGCCTCAGCCGTCCCCTGCATGGGATGTCTTTACTGTAAAGTGACTGGCCGGTGGAGGGCATTCAGTTTTCCCACTAGGGTTGTTTTAGCAGATCTTTTATGCGGATCGGGGGTTGTCCGGTCCTGATTTGGCTCGGAAGAGTCCGCTGGATCTAAAGCAACAATCAATCAATCAATCAATCAAACATGCTGTTCTCCGTGGAAAGAGGGAATGATATGAAAGAGTTATCTCCCCTTCTCTGCTGCCCATGGCTTGCAATGGTGGATGTGTGTGCCATAGCTACAGATGGCCATGTCGCTGTGTTCTCAGCTTGTCAGTGTATCAGCTGGGCTTGCTGAAAATAAGGCTTTTCCAAAACACTACAACAGTAGAAGACGCCTGAATGAAGTGCTCAGGAAAAAAACCACTTCATGCGAAAAACAAAAGTAGCCACAATTTGGCTGGTGGGCAACAGGAAGGAGAAGTAACCTAACCTTTTGAAGGAAAATTCGTTGCCGTGAATATTTCTTAACTCTAGGGTCGCAGTCTAGGTACTAGGTAGTTTTGAACAAAGTTGGTTTTTGTTATATTGTGAAAGCTGGGTGGCTAGTTTCACAATGTGGGATGTCGAGTATAGAATTGGAACAAATGGACAAGTATTCAGCTTAAGTAGTTTTATAACACAAGATTTAAGTGATGTCCCTATTTCATCAATAATAATAATAATAATAATAATAATAATAATAATAATAATAATAATAATAATAATATTATTATTATTATTATTATTATTATTATTATTATTATTATTATTATATAATACTATTATTATTATTACTACTACTACAAATAATAATAAACTATAGATTGAGGCAAAAGATTAATTCTGATTTTTTTTACCAACTTTCAGATGTTTCTCACACAAGCATATCATCAGCATGTTCGTCAAGCTTGTGCTGAGTATCTGTGGCATCACAAAGAAGAGGTAGGTCCTGTTAAGTCATCATCATTATCATCATCATCATCATCATAAACATCATCATCATCTTCATCATCTTCTATTCTTCTTCTTCCTCTTAAAATTATTCTACTGTTGTAGTTCTTGCTCCTCTTCTTCTCATCCCTTTCATCCTCCTCCTCTTCTTCTTCTTTCTTTTTCTCTTCGTGTTCCTAAGCAAATGTAGTTTTGTGTATTTCGTCATTTTCTGCTTGTAACAATTTACTATTCTTTCCTGATCCCAAATGCAGTTGGCTTTTAGCATGTATTTTGCTCTTCAATTGTGAAGTTCATGTTAAGTTTTGAGCTGGCACTTCTATTATGAATATTACTAAATAAAGCCATTGGGCAACACGGTGACATGCTCACAGTGGTGAAGAAACGGAAACTCCGATGGTATGGCTACATCACCAGAGCATCAGGCTTTGCAAAGACAATCCTGCAAGGTACGGTGCAAGGAGGCAAAATAAGAGAAAGACAGAAAAAGAGGTGGGAGGACAACATTCGAGAATGGACTGGCTTGACACTGAGCGAAGCCGTGAGGGGTTGCTGAGGAAAGAGAAATATGGAGTACGCTGGTTAAACGATCATCTGTGGTGCCCCAACGACCTTCGAATTACGGGATAGGATATGATATGATAGGAAATTATAGTATGTTTCAGTTCTTACATTTCTAGTATTTTATTTGGTCTTATGTTTAGTTGTGAATTTTTAGTATTTTATTTGGTGTTATGTTTAGTTTGCAGACTTTGAGTGCAGCTCGGAGCAAAAGGTAACATTTTGTGAAGTCTTCCAGTAATTATCATGCAAAATTGGTTTAGATTGGAATTATGACAATTTTTTAAAAGGATGAGACAGACAATTGTGGTACACGTATTATCGTTCGTCGATTCAGCCCCCTGTGCTTGAATCTTGATATGTGCAACTTAAATTCGTTTATCCATTGCAGCCTATTCACTCGGCACCAAGGCAGGAGTCGTCGTATAAAGTTGTCCAACTTTATTCAGCAAACACCAACAACTGCATACAAGATTACTTTCAGAAAATAACTTTAAAAATCACTTTTTCAAACACACAGTGCATTATCTATATAGTGTAATCTCCCTGCAATCCAGTATGTCACGATACTTTTGTGTCGCTGTGTATTTTGTGTGTTTATGCAGCGTGTATGTGACTTGCTCGTCAAAGCGGCGTGCTGTTACGTGTGTGCGAATCAAATACCCCTCTTTCTATTTAGTCCAACGCTAACACAAATTTTATAAAATTTAACTAAAAGGTTTAAATCAAAATCAAACACACAAAATTAAGCAACAACATAATAATTAAAACGTGAATTTTCGTGACAATGGTTGAAAAACAATAATTAAATCCACAATTACCTTTTCCATACAATCCCAAACACCACAAAATCCAACATAACACAACAAAATCCAACATAACACAACAATAAAATAAAATAAAATGTTGTCTGCATACACTTCCACATTGGCGATTCCAGTACGCCGCAAAATGCACTAGCAATTGTCCAAAAAGATGAATCCAAACCGTTCTTCACTTTTTGAAAAGACGCAGTCAACAAATAGATCTATACGCATATAAAAGTAGTTCACTCAAATGGTTTTTGTCATTTCATAATAATTAACTAAAAAAACAACAACCAAAAACGAAGCTGATGCTCAGCATTCCGAATTAAACTGGTTAATAAAATATTCCAAACTGACGCCATACACAAAATCGACGACACAATATATATATAAGAACGATGAGGCTGGAATGGTTGAATAGTCCTCACTGAAAATCAGCAGACGTATCCATCGCCCTTTTCGAATCAGGAAGCTCCAACTTCAGAAAGTAAAATAACGTAGATATTGAAGCCCATCCTGTCACAAAACAAAAACGAATCTAAGCATTTTGTTATCTAACAACAATAAATCTTCAACTCACTAAATATCAAACACTATTTACATTTCGTTTACTGTTCCACACCAAACAACACTATACATTACAAAATTCGTCACCCATACGGTCATTCATTCATTACCGTACTACCTTAAAAAAAACAATTCCAAAATATCAAACACAACAAAAATCCAAACAAGGTTTTCAAACAATTTCAACCATCTTTCTTTATAAACCATCAATAATAAAATATTGTTTTTATTTCACAGAATTAGACATACTTCACGCTACAACCTCATCATTCAATTTAAACACATTTCTGACCAAAAATGAACGTAGACATTCGTTCTTTGTATTCAGTTCAGTTCAGTGGGTAGATTACCGTCCCCGGACACAATAGCGTATAGGGGACTTTGTATTGCTGGCAGACAGAGTATAAAAGAGAAAAAACAGCCCTGCTTACCGGCCAGTGAATCTTCTATTTACACGCTAATTTTTTCACACTTAGCGTGCCCATTTATCCAAAGATAATTGCACATACAAATGAAGCTCCAACTTGCTCCAAAATTGGTAGAGTACTTTGTGACTGTCCCATCTTGATAATACACAGTTCTGACTCCAGAGCGCCTCGAAAAATCGCTCCGTCTGTCGCGAGGTTACGTGGATTTATACGTAATATTACAGACCCCGATTCATAGCTAACCCCTCTACATATATACCGTGACCAACATCGATGCCCACGCAATGAAGAGCGGAAGTTTTAGAAATAACAAATCAACTTCACAAGCCACTTTTCACCACGTATTTCCGGTCCCCATCAGTTATTTTGACCTGAGCCGACCCAAACACGTCAATCATGGGGTAGATCGCGATCTGACCCCCAAAATGTCAGGCGTGTATTATCATTCGTTGTATCCGCCCCGATGCTTGAGTCTTAATATGTGCAACTCGAATTCATTTATACAGGCAGCCTGTTCACTCAGCAACAAGATAGGAGTCGTCGTATAAAGTTTTCCAACTTTATTCAGCAAACACCAACAACTGCACTCAAGATTGCTTTCCGAAAATAACTTCAAAAATAACTTTTTCAAGCTGTTGTTGTTGTTTGTAGATTATAGTCACACAACACTTTCGCATATAGGTGACTACTGGACCGATTTATACTGACACCAGCGGGCCAGTTTTTTTCTGTCGCAACTCCACCAACAAAGTTAATACTTTTGAAATGCTTATTTTTCTGCTTTGCGTGTGTGTGTGTGTGTGTGTGTGTGTGTCTGGAAATACACTTGAATAACATGCCATCTTTTTTCTGTGTGTGTGTGTGTGTGTGTGTGGGTGTGTGTGTAGGTGTGTGTGTGTGTATGTATGTATGTATGTGTGTGGTAAATTAGAGACTAACGGTAACAAGTGACTGTCAGTTAAGCGTACTCACGTAGCTTTGCCTATTGTTGTTGTTTTTTCATATTCAAGATTTAGCTCTGCCTATTGTTTCAGGATCTGCCAGGTTTTGTTGACATGGTGGCTCTTTCAAGACTATACATGTAAGTGACTTTAAAGATCATGTGTATCTTTTGCCTGTTTCAAGTCGTGGGTTCATTTATAATAAACATGCACATCATCGGTTGCATTAAATAAAAAAAAAAAAAAGAACTTTGTCACAAAAATTATGTTAAACGGGATCAGTTTTTTGACAAAAGCTAGTTGGTGCTGGTAAATATTCCATTCAGTTAAATTCAATCAGTTTATTTAAAGTTTTCATTGATTTTGGACTTGATCTATCTGTAGATCAAGAAAAGTATAATGTGTCAAGCCAGTCGAGTTTATCATTACGGAGTCAAAAAGTTAAAATAAATACAATTAACATAATGAAAAGAACCGAGATGGTACTTTCTGGAGATAAGGAATACATTGTGTTGAACCTAGAGTGTTTGTTGCAGGGTGGAGTTCTTTGTGTTCAAACTTCCGGGCATGTCGCCTATCAATGTCACACAGGCTGGCCACCGCAACGAGGTACGTCGGCACACTTTCCTCTTTTCATGGTAAGGGAGGATCAGTTCCGTGTTCCTCGGGGATTAGCACATAATAAGGGTTATATTATCCAAGGTGCGGTCTTAAAACGCCAGTCCCATATTTTTGGGCGAGACAACTATTCTTTCATGTGTTTAACACCAACCCATTATCTCCCTTTCTCATTTTAGTTGTTGGCATTGCGTGAGGGAGTGGTTGTTGTTCTTGTGTTTGTTGCTGATGATGGTGGTGATGGTGTTAATGGATTTGTTGTTTCTGGTGGGGGCCCCCCCGTGACGGTGCCGGGGGTTTCAGTATAAATAGTATCCCCACTTTCTGGAAATGTAGTGCATTAAATACCCACTGTTGCTATCTTTCTCCTTTGTTCTTTCTCATTCCTTTTCTGTTCTATCAATCTACTATACTATCTTCTTTGCTAGACCAGTCACCTACACTTTTTTTTCTTGAAAACCCTTCTGGGACAAAGCTCCTTATTTTTGTGTGGGGTCTGTTGGATCAGCTTGGGAATATTGGACGCTTTCTGCCCAATGGTCACTGGGGCTTCCTATGATGTTATTATTTGGCAATGTGTTTTGTTAATACTGTATTTACCCCTTGGGGTCATGAGCAATCTTAAGATAAGAATAGATAAGATAAGATATTACTTTATTAATCCAAAAGCATGGAAATTACATTGACTGTCAATTAAACATGTCCATTCATTCTTCTTTTACACACACATAAATATTTATACATTATTAATGATCTTCAAACACATGGACATATTTTCATAATGCAGATATTTCAATTAAGCAGTAAAACGGATTAACGTAAGAACATGTAAATATGAGAATTTAAAACTTATTAGTGTGTAAACATATAAACTATTAATTAAAAAAAAAATTTAAACTAACCACTTGCCACTGTAGATTGTTCTAACCTATACAGGGAAAAGTGAAAGCCCCAGTTGAAAACCTGTCTTTCCTTTATAGGCATTACCGATTCACTGCGGCAACAATACCCCCGTTGGAGGGCCGGGGGTTTCAGTATAAATAGTACCCCCACTTTCTGGAAATTTAATGCTTTAAATTCCCACTGTCGCTGTCTTCCTCATTTGCTCTTTCTCATTCCCGTTCTGTCCTATCAATCTGCTATACTATCTTCTTCTTCGCTAGATCAGTGACCTACCTTTTTTCTTGAAAACTCTTCCTGGACAAGACTCCTTGTTTGTGTATGAGATCTGTTGGATCAGCTTGGGAATGTTGGACGCTTTCTGCCGGGTGGTCACTAGGGCTTCCTATGATGTTATTATTTAGCAATATAGGCATTTTATATGTATGTGTTTTGTTGATAATTTGTAATGATGTTTGTATTCTATTTTGTTTTTGTAACCGGGGGTGATTAGTTGGGGTAAAGCCTCAGCCGTCCCCTGCGTGGGATGTCTTTATTGTAAAGTGACTGGCCGGTGGAGGGCATTCAATTTTCCCACTAGGGTTGTTTCAGCAGATCTTTTATGCGGATCGGGGGTTGTCCGGTCCTGATTTGGCTCGGAAGAGTCCGCTGGACCTAAAGCAACAATCAGTCAATCAATCAATACTGTATTTTATAATGTTTGTACTCTATTTTGTTTTTGTAATCGGGGGTTTGATAAATAGCCTCAGTGTCGCCTGCGTGGGATGTCTTTATTGTAAAGTGATCGGCTGGTGGATTGCCTTCAGTGTTACCACTAGGGTTGTTTCGGCAGATCAAATATGCGTATTGGAGGTGAGTCCTCTTTCAGCAAAGTTGTTGTCTTGATGATGATGATAGTGGTGGTGGTCAAACTGCCAGGTTTGCTGTGCACACTAAACCGCGGTAATGACAGCCCTACCGACTTGTGTAATGATTTGAAGTGTGACGTCCAAGCATCTTTTAATTATTATTGTGTGATATGTATGTTGTACCAAGTCTAAGACATGGACCAGTTTACCCTCTTTCACGGACTAGCAAACTGGCTGATTGACTCGCTGACCGACTGGCTGACTGACTCACTGATTAACTGACTGACTCACTGATTAACTGACGGACTCACTTATTAACTGACTGATAACCGAGCGCCGATATTTGCATTGCAAGTGGAAGGGTGTTTGCTGTTGTATGAAATGTTTAAATAGATCATTGTGCGTTTGGAAGTTTATCAGATTGCTCTGTGATTATCTCTCTCTCTCTCTCTCTCTCTCTCTCTCTCTCTCTCTCTCTCTCTCTCTCTCTCTCTCTCTCTCTCTCTCTCTCTCTCTCCCTCTCTCTCTCTCTCAGATTGCTCTGTGAAGATCTCTCTCTCTCTGTCTCTCTCTCTCTCTCTCTCTCTCTCTCTCTCTCTCTCTCTCTCTCTCTCTCTGTTTTTTAAAATCGTCTTTGAATGGGCCGGATAGTCAGTGTATAAAGACTCTTCTCTCTCTCTTCTCTCTCTTTTATGTCTCTCTCTCTTCCTCCCCCCTTCTCTCTTTGTGCCCCCCTCTCTCTCTCTTTCTGTCTCTCTCCCTCTCTTTCTGTCTCTCTCCCTCTCTTTTTCTCTCGCTCTCTCTCCCTCTCTCTCTCTCTCTCTCTCTCTCTCTCTCTCTCTCTCTCTCTCTCTCTCTCTCTCTCTCGCAGATATTCACATTTTCTTAAATGTTATCTAATCTTCAAGGAATGAGTGTCGTAACGTGCTTATAACGGTTTTATTAGAATCAGCTCATAACTGCTCAGAAAAACTAACGTTTACATAACAACCCCCAACTCCCCTCAACTGCAACCTCCGTAGATTTCAGATACATCATTGTACTCACAGATTTATATTATATGGTGTCGGTCACTCAAAATGTACACCCAAAAGTACTCATCTGGCTAAATGTTTTCCGCAGCATCATTGGATTAACTTAACCTTTTATTGCGCACTTACATGTTCAGAACGCTTTTCAAGGCGCTAGCCACTGTATTAACTAGTTTGCCGATGTCCGGATTGAACCCACATCGCTCAAGACGGACCCAGGTAAATCTTAACATCCCGAACTACTCAGGCAACTCCTGCTGCAGCTTTTTCACATTGAGCGCAGTGTTAAGGGTATTTTACCTTATATATTAAAGGCTATTTAGTCTCAGGTTTTGAAGACTTTTAAATTATATAACACTGCTGTGAGGAGGGATTTAAAGCCCTTACAAGATTTCTCGATAAATGTTTGCCTTGATTCAATACTGTTAATGAGAACCACCTGTTGCGTGCTTATTGGACAGTATCGACAAAATGATATATTGCTAGTCTCGAACGGACCGAAATTAATCTGTGGACCACTTAAAAGTCGTTGGTTATGGAGCTGAGAACCATATACACATGTCATCGCTACAGCTGTACGAAATGTTTTCAAAGATTTCATAGTCTAAAATGGGCATTGATGCGTCAATTTTGCCCTCGTCTTTTTTAATTTTTGTCATCCTTAACAGTGATGTTGCTATACATTTTTAGCATAGGCCATTTGGCCGATTCAGTCACAAACCTTTAGGACATTTTGAACATCTTTTGGCCATCATTTTGACTTCTTTCCAACACCAAACGAGAGGCCACTGATAAGTTTCGGTTCTTTTTCGGCGGCATTTCGAAAACGAAAAGTGTTATTGCCGGAAGTACGCCATTCGCAACAAGGGGGGTTACTCTAACTCTCTCTGCTGATGCATGTGTCGTCTGCTTGGCGCTTCCGATACGCGATGTTCGACAATAACTCGTAACACCTTTATTTATCCGATAGGAAATTAATATGGCCAGAAGCAATAACAACGAAACAGACATGAGACAAGCAAACAGAAAACGGAAAAGGGTGGCCGATTGAGGCGTAAAACCTTAGGACAGCGGGCCGATCAGAACATGACTCTTTTGGACAGTTTGGAATTTTTATCGGTGAATGGCCGATTTGCGGAGGAAAACGACATCACTGCCTTACTTTAGCACCCAACCTCCACTGTTCGTGTTTACCCTAGTTACGCTTAACACCGATTGGTCGATCGATTAAATAGTTCATTGCGTGATGGATCGATCGGTCGTGTATGTGTGGGTGATATATTAATTTGTTGATTTCGACATGGCTGGATCAGGATGGATATATAAATAAAATTGTAATTGATCGATCCTTTGAATTCGGCGATTACACATGGTTTAAACAAATAGTTTTATTCAAGGAAAAAACATATAATTTCAAACAATAATTTACAGGATAGGCAACAAGCAAGCTTATATAAGCCCACCCTGTATGACAAAATTCTACATAATAATTAATTGAGTAGAATTTTGTCATTACACATAATAGTAAGGATTAACGTGCATGCATGCTGGATACATAATAGTAAGGATTAATGTGCATGCATGCTGGATGTCATGTAGCTCGATTCACAGTGAGCTGGTTTCCTATGCCGAATGCGGCTGTTCGAACCCCGCGTGGGACGAGACTTTTCAGGACATAAGGGTTTTCTCCGGGCACTCCGGTTTCCTGCCTCCCTTTATTAATGGTAATAGATGCACTCAATCTAAAACTTCAATCAAAAGAATTTTAATTTCTATTCCGGCTTCTGTAATAGCGATCTATTCAGATTCCCGCGCTTTGAGTTCGATTGTATTATTATTATTATTATTATTATTATTATTATTATTATTATTATTATTATTATTATTATTATTTACAGTGAATTCCGTTTCTTGAAAACGAAACAAACACACTTTAATTAGTAAATAAACTTATTCTTGCGAATTTCAAGTGTCCCACAAAGATTAAAAAAATGGCGGGAATGGTAACGCAATAGTATTATATTAATTTTATTTGATGGTTTCTGTCACAAATTGTCATGATCCCTGTTTTCCAGGTCAGCCACCAATCGCACGCAAATGTAAGAATCGCGACCCTTTATAAATTGACACATTTTGTTTGTGTGCTTCATCGTTAGCAAATGTTCAGAACTCGGGGGATTGTTTTGTAAGTGTTTGACCATCATAGTTTTGTAACCACTGAATTTATACTTTGTATTTAGTCAACAAACGGATTTATAGTTGTTTACGTATAATTTATAATTTTAATAACCTTATTGTTTAGACTGTAATTTACGAGGATAGGAAACTTCAGTGCCGGTTTGATTTAGAATTTTAATAATTTTCAGGTAAATGGTGTTTTTTTTTAGCATAGGTACTGCAGTCCGTCACCAACAAGCCAAGTCGTAACGGTTTCAGCGAAAATAACACACAGGATATGGGATAGTTTGTTTGTTTGTTTGTTTAATCGTTCTTATATAGCGCTTTTCCAGCTCAAGAGCTGCTCAAGGCGCTGGCCGATACAGGATCTAACTCAAGCCGCCCGAGACGCCCACCCGCAGCCTTTGGGCGCATGGTCTGACGCCCGGACAACTGAGCACAATCCTGGGCAGCCAGGGATGGGGGAGAAGGACCTAGGTGCATGCTGGGTTTGTTCTTGTCACCGGCACTCACCCGTCTAGGACATGAGCGTCAGGATCTTTAAAGTCCGTTATGATGGAATGTATGCGACACAGACTAGACCTCGGTTTATACTCTCATCCGAAAGAGTAAGAATAGTAAGAAGCGGGAAGGTGGTCTAACCCAAAAGAGAATGTTTGAAAATTTAATTGCTGTCAGAACAAAAGAGAATGTTTTTGTCTTTGATATTTTGGTTTCAACTGTCTTACGCCGGTTGTCCCTATTTCAAAGAAACTTTTAGTTTTTAGCCTACCGAGGTTGTGTGTGTCGATCTTTCTTTACAGTGTATGTTAAACGTTTTCATTATCAGGGTTCAGACAATGTAAGAAACATGTTTTTAGATGCACGGTGCAATATAAGTTACATGTAAGTTGCATGTTTTCATTTCTCTTCACCCCCCGTTGGGGTGCCGGGGGTTTCAGTATAAATAGTAGCCCCACTATCTGGAAATTTAGTGCTTTAAATTCCCACTGTCGCTGTCTTTCTCATTTTCTCTTTCTCATTCCTGCTCTGTTCTATCAATCTGCTATACTATCTTCTTCTTCGCTAGACCAGTCACCTACCTTTTTTCTTGAAAACTCTTCTGGGACAAGACTCCTTGTTTGTGTGTGAGGTCTGTTGGACCATCTTGGGAATATTGGACGCTTTCTGCCAGGTGGTCACTAGGGCTTCCTATGATGTTATTATTTAACAATGTAGGCATTTTATTTGTATGTGTTTTGTTGATAATTTATAATGATGTTTGTATTCTATTTTGTTTTTGTAAACGGGGGTTCGATAAATTAGAGTACAGCCTCAGCGTCCCCTGCGTGGGATGTCTTTATTGTAAAGTGACTGGCGGGTGGAGAGCTTTCAGTTTTACCACTAGGGTTGATGCAGCAGATCTTTTATGCGGATCAGGGGTTGTCCGGTCCTGATTTGGCTCGGAAGAGTCCGCTGGACCTAAAGCAATAATCATGTAATGTAATGTAATGTAATGCATGTTTTCAGATGCAGGGTTTGACAATTCAACTCTCTCTCTCTGGCTCTCTCTCTGGCTCTCTCTATCTCTCTCTCCCTGTCTCTATCCACGGCAGGTAACACTGAGCTCCGCCACTGTTGTGTGTTGACAGATATGCCTGGTGTGTGCGGAAAATGGACACTACGATCTGGTGGTCACCAAAGCCATGGTCCAGGATCTGGCCCTGTGTCAGTGTGAGTTAGCTTATACTGCTGTCAGTTATTTTATGTTTGTATGTGAGCGAGAGAGATAGATAGACAGTGTGACGGTGAGGCTATTGTTGCTGGGCTCTGCACAATGGAATGCTATTACCCACTCGTATTTCGTCTGCAGAGATCGGCTAATGTAATCACCCTATGACTATTCTTAATACATTTATATGTTTAGCCAGTTCTGTGTGCGGATAGGGTTATAGAGATAGGGAGAAAATGGTAAAAGATTCACTGACCCACTAGCGCTCGCACGGCTTTGAAACATAGGTAGTCCAGCCACTTGTTAACAATAAATATCACACATTTATTTCCTCTACTCTATACATAATTCTCTAAACACTCTATTAACTTAAATGTCCAAATTCACTTCGAATAGTTCGCTTTTTGATGGGTCTATGCTGCTACTGTTCTTGACATTTGGTAATGTCTCATCACTGGGCTATTTGTTCTGGTTTGCCTACTGTTCGTTTTCAGGAGAGTGGACTACCGCACAGTCCTTCTAGATCAGTGTGTGTGCGTTTCTTCTTGCACTTAGCTGATTCGTTGAAGTGTGGTGATGGTGTCTCCTCCTTGGTTGTTGACTATTGGGATATCGGAGCTCAGTGCTCGATGTTCCACTTCAGGCTGAATGTCAGGGTTGACTCTCAGTGGTCTGAGAGTGGTCTATCTCCTGCATCGGACCAACAAGCCTGCTCGTCTGCAAAACAAAAGACGAGTTTCTGCAACGCCTTGTTTACTAAGGGTGTGCAGAGCGTCTCACTGATGGCAGAAACAGCCTCAGTGATAGCGTCCACTTATACAAACAAGAGACGATCAACGTCTAAGTCCGTGGTCCTTTGGAATCTCCAACATAATTCCTATACATATACATACATCATGGCTAAACTAAACACTTGGAGAAGGAAATAACAATATACACATTCTCCGGTACAGCCACTGGTCTGCAATACTACACATAGGAGAAACAACAGTTGGACAGTAGAGGCTACCTCGTGGTTTCAAAAACCAGTCGCGGGTCAGCCACATGGTCAAGCAAAGTTTGACTAACATTCACAATGATAAAAGATGGCAAGATTTCACAAGCATAGTCCAATAATATTATCAATAAATCGCGGTGAAACAAAAGATTGATCATTTACCTTTTTGACAATGTCAGGCTGTGGCTATACTGCGATGCCTCACCCGTCACCTGCTTAGTCTTCTGCTAGAGATATTTCAGAGCGTTTCTCCTTCTCGTGGGAGGTTCAGACAAAGAATGACCACCTAACCGTGTGATCAGCCAAAGCCCACGAAATCTCGTGATACCTGAGCGCCTCCTAGCTGGGGGTTCTGTCTATACGTCAGCTGGATGAGGCCACTGCCTACCCTAGCGAGAGTTAGCTTACACATGCTTAGCACAGTCCTACCCCTTGGGGTCATGAGCAATCTTGCCACTGTAGATTGTTCAAACCTATAAAGGGAACAGTGAAAGCCACAGTTGAAAACCTGTCTTTCCTTTATAGGCAAGACAGATTCACTGCGGCAACAGTACCCCCGTTGGAGTGCCGGGGGTTTTCAGTATAAATAGTATCCCCACTTTATGGAAATTTAGTGCTTTAAATTCCCACTGTCGCTGTCTTCCTCATTTACTCTTTCCTATTCCTGCTCTGTCCTTCACTCTGCTATACTATCTTCTTCTTCGCTAGATCAATGACCTACCTTTTTTCTTGAAAACTCTTCCTGGACAAGACTCCTTGTTTGTGTATGAGGTCTGTTGGATCAGCTTGGGAGTGTTGGACGCTTTCTGCCAGGTGGTCACTAGGGCTTCCTATGATTGTACTATTTAGCACTATAGGCATTTTATATGTATGTGTTTTTTTTGATGATTTATAATGATGTTTGTATTCTATTTTGTTTTTGTAACCGGGGTGTTCGCGTAGTTGAGGTCAACCCTCAGCCGTCCCCCGCGTGGGATGTCTTTATTGTAAAGTGACTGGCCGTTGGAGGGCATTCAATTTTCCCACTGGGGTTGTTTCAGCAGATCTTTTATGCGGATCGGGGGTTGTCCGGTCCTGATTTGGCTCGGAAGAGTCCGCTGGACCTAAAGCAACAATAAATCAATCAATCAATCAATAGCACAGTCCTTTACTTCTGTCGTCTGCTAGGCATCGACTTTAATTTACAAAAGCCAAAGCATGATAAAGTGTTTAAGGGTTGAAGCTTTAGTGCGGGGGCCAAACTAGCCTTCTGTGACAGACAGACAGACAGAATAATTTCGCCCCTTTTCTGGAATCGGAATGCACCAAAATTTTGGTCGGTCCGTTGCTCCGTTGCTCGCCATATTTCAAGAACCAAACTATGTATGTATGTGTATGTGTCTGAAAATACATTTGAATGTTTGGCAATCTAACGATTTTTAGAAAAAATATTGCAATGGCAAATTGCGAAAACAATATTATACTATTAGTCCGAGTGTTACGTTGAAACGCGAATGATAATATGGCTGAAGCGTGTACGATAGATCTAATCGTTTCGATTTGCAAAGTATTCGATAATGGAGTTTATTTACCTTTGATTTGAGTTTGCATTGTTGTTAGGAGAGGCTTTGTATAACGTTGATAATTTGCGTTAGTCGATATTATTTGAGAATCTTCTGGATATGCGTGTTTACTCTTGATAGAAATTTCCGGATGGATATCGAAGGTCGTGAATGTTCCCGGAAGTAGAGAAAATGTGAATGACGTAAGTCAGTGATGACGATCTTTTATTCGATTGGTGGCAGTACGTCATTTTCTACCATGTACGAAATCGTTCCAGAAAAGAGAGAGGTTATTTAATCGTGAGCCGAGTCGCTGTTGAAAGAGTAAAGTTGTTGATAGTGATTTGGAAAGTTGCTGTGAAAGTTGTTGAGTTGAATTGAGAATTGTATGCAGTTGTTGATGTGTGCTGAATAAAAGTGGAAAACTTCGTACGTGGACTTCGTGACTTGTATGCTGATTGAGCAGGCTGTGTGAATAAACGAATCTGAGTTACACAACTATCAGGAATTCAAGCATCGGGGCTGAATCAGATACTGATAGAAAACACCAACATCAAACAGAGTGTAACATTTTGGGGGCCAAGCCGGGATTCACGCCATAGCCAAGGGTTCAACTGCTACAACAAGCGAGTCAACGTTACGAGAGGCAGTCATCGAGGGTAGCCGCCAACGAGTTGCGTCGAGAGGGGCCAACATACTGGGACTACATCACCGATAGGTTCGGGTTGACTGCAAGGGCGTGTAGTCGCTGAAGAGTTGCTTCGTGAGCGAACAACAGAGCGGGACTACGTGGCTGCCGCAGGACTACGTCGAGGGACAGTCTCGGAGCTACATCGCCAGTGTTACAGAGAGCGGCGAGCGGACGTCGCGTCTACTTCAGCACAGGAGCGTATACATCAACACCAGCGTGGTGCAGCGTCGCATACGACGAGGACAGCGGGGCCTGCGTCAGCGAAGGCGACTAGTGACAAGCATCAGCGCTACTGCAGAAAGCGTGCTGTTCTAGAACAGTCTAGAAAGGTACAGCACAGTCAAGAACTTTCCAGAAAAAGAACTCTACAGTCAAGAACTTTCTAGAAAAAGAACTTTCCAGAAAAGAACTTTCTTGAAAAGAACTTTCCAGAAGCATCAAGATGGCTGACTTCTGGCAGAAAGGGGTTGAACTGAATCTAAAAGGCAAGCAGCTGACGGAGTACGTCAAGTCTCAGGAGAGAATACGAGAAAGAGAATTGGAAGAGAAGCGTCTAGAAAAAGAAATAGAGTTAGAACAGAAGCGTCTAGAAATTGAACAGCAACGTCAAGAGAGAGAAGAGCAGCGTCGCCGTGAAGACAGAGAATTCGAGCTGAAGCGTCTTGAGTTCCAGCTAGAAATGGCGCGTATCCAAAACAATCAGCATGCGCCACAAGTCACCAACGACCATACGGCTCCTAAATTGCCAGCTTTCGTCGACGGGAAGGACCAGATCGACAGCTATCTGGCGAGATTCGAAAGGTTCGCCGAAAGCTCTAACTGGCAACCTCGAGACTGGGCGATTCGACTGAGTGCACTTCTGACGGGGCAAGCCCTCGAAGTTTACACCAGACTGTCGAACGATGACGCCAAAAACTACGACGTCTTGAAAGAGGCCCTGTTGCAGTGCTACAACTTTACAGAGAAGGGCTACCGTAAACGCTTCCGTGAATGCCGGCCTAAGTCAGACGAGACGCCAAAGCAGTTTGTGGAGCGCCTGTCGTCATATCTACACAAGTGGGTGGAGTTATCAGGCGAAATGAAGTCTTACGACAGTCTCCATGACCTGATTGTGAAAGAACAATTTCTCAATGCCTGTCACAAGGACCTAGCGACCCACTTAGAAGAACAAAAGCTGCAGACGCTTAAAGATGTGACTGAGGCTGCTGAAAGATATCTCATCGCTCATGGGAAAACCCTGGGGCCACCCAGCGCGACGAAACATTTTCAGAAGACTGGAAACCATGTGAACCAGGTCCAAGGGAGCCAGACGAGCCAGAGACAGACGGACTCCACGCCTCCTCCCAGGGAAGGGCATTCAAGGGGCTGTTTCATCTGCAACGCTACAGACCACAGAGCGGCTAACTGTCCTCAAAACAAAAGTAGCGGACAGCGGAGCAGTACGGACAACGCAGCGGCGGGCAACCGGCAGAGGCGGTTTTCCAATCAACGGCAAAACAGTAGATCTGACCATCAAGTGTGCGGCGGGAGCGTCATTCTTCCGAGTGAGACCGAGCGCACAGCTACCCCTGCGGACGTGCAAGAGTGCATGACTGATGGCCAACTCCTCCTTGCCAACGGAAAATCCATCCCCGTCGTCGCCAGCGCAGCTGTGACCGTCCAGAACATGCCTGTTTCGAAGGGACGCGTCGGAAATCGTGAAGTGACTGTCTTAAGAGACTCTGGCTGTAGTGGGGTCATCGTCAGAGAAGACCTAATCGCTAAAGAACAGTTCACTGGCGATTCAAAATGGACACTTATGGCCGACAGCAAATGTGTGAGAGCGCCAGTTGCGAAGATTCATGTCAACACCCCTTTCTACATAGGCGAAGTCGAAGCGGTTTGCCTGAAGAAGCCGCTATACGATTTGATGATCGGGAATATCGACGGCGCGAGACGACCCGACGATCTAGATCCAGAGTGGAGTCCTGCCTCAACTCAACACGTCGAAGTTGTGGAGGAGGATCCATTGCCATTTCCCGATGGAGACCTTACAGAGCTGCTACGGGACAATGTGGTTACTCCGGCTCAGCCCTGCCGACCAGAGATCGTCGGTGCTGCTACTACCAGGGCCCAGGCCAAGAGAGACAAGACGTCTACGCCACTGAAGGTCGCCGACAACTCTAAAGCTGCCATCGTGGACAGAGATAAGCTGATCCAGCTCCAGGAAGATGATAGTACTTTAAACAAGTATAGGAACCGCCAAGACCACGTGACCAAGGGCAGTGGCACGGTCTATTTTGAGGTGAAGGCCAAGATCCTGTACAGAATCTTCCAGCACCCGAGGGTCAACGGAGGTAAACCACTACGTCAAGTCTTGGTACCGTTACCCCTAAGGCGCCAGGTGATGGAAGTAGCGCATGACTCAATCATGGGAGGTCACCTGGGTATCAAGAAGACGTCGGATAGAATCCAGGCGGCGTTCTACTGGCCAGGACTTCATGCGGACGTCAGCCGTTTCTGCCGATCATGTGACATTTGCCAGAAGACCATACCTCGAGGAAGGGTCCCGAAAGTGCCTATGCAGAGAATGCCTCTGATCGACCGACCTTTCAAGAGGGTGGCCTTAGACTTAATCGGCGAAATAAGACCTCCGAGTGAAGAAGGTCATCGGTGGGTACTGACTTTAGTGGACTATGCGACTCGGTACCCAGAAGCAGTGCCGCTGAAGAAGATTGACACTGAAACTGTAGCAGAGGCACTGGTGGACATGTTCAGTAGACTTGGAGTGCCTGAAGAAATCCTGACAGACCTCGGGACGCAGTTCGTCTCTGACTGCATGAGGGAGGTCAACAGACTGCTGAGCATCCGGCATTTGACTACGACACCCTACCATCCGATGTGCAACGGGCTTGTCGAGAAGTTCAATGCTACGCTGAAGTCTACCCTGAAGAAACTGTGCAGCGAGCAGCCCAGACAATGGCATCGCTACATCAACGCCTTACTTTTCGCCTACAGAGAAGTACCGCAGGAGTCCACCGGTTTTTCTCCGTTCGAGCTGCTGTACGGAAGAACCATCCGAGGGCCGATGCACATCCTAAAAGAACTGTGGACGAAAGAAGTAGACACCCCAGAGGTGAAGAACAGCTACCAGTACGTGTTTGAGCTACGGGAGAAGCTGGAGCAGACTCTCGAGATAGCCAGAGAAAACCTGAAGAAGTCCGAGGACTGTGGAAAGCACTACTATGACCGTAGGGCTGTGAACAGGAAGTTTAAACCTGGCAACAAAGTGCTGGTGCTGCTACCTACTGATCACAATAAGTTGCTGATGCAGTGGAAAGGCCCGTTCGAAGTGGAGACTGTGGTGGGGATCAACGACTACAAGGTGAAGGTCGGTCAGCATCCCAAGATATACCACGCCAACCTCCTTAAGCTGTACGTGGAAAGGCCATCAGAGACTGTGCACGCAGCCACAGCAGCTGTGACCGACAACAGCTTTGACAGCGAAGAACTGTTGGAACTGGGAGACTTCCACAGCAAAGAAGGCATCGATGATGTTAAGCTACGACCGAGCTTGACGGAAGGTCAAAAGTTGGAGCTCAAGGACCTTATGGGCGAATTTCCCCATAGCTTCAGCGATGTCCCAGGCTCTACGACTTTGGTCGAACATGAAGTCCACACCCAGACCTGGAAGGAGCATCTGCAGACCTTGAGGGAGCTGTTCCACCGTCTCGCAGAAGCCAACCTGACCGTGAGACCCAGCGAATGCATTCTGGGAGCTGACAACGTCGACTGCGTCGGACACCCGATAGAAGAGGAAGACAACGGAGGATGCACTGACTCCAGCAGAGCCCACGAGATCACCGTCTTTGACCCTGGGCCGATGACGACCGCAACTGACGAGGGCGTCGATTCCTTGCGAACGAAAGAACACTGACTGTGTGGACGAACTAAGAATATTGGTAATGACAGACTTGAAAATGAAAAACGTTGACTGGGTAGATAAACTGTGAACATTGACAGTACCCAGAAAGACTTGCAGATGAGAAACATTGACTCTGTGTGAATGAACTGTGAACATTGACAATATCCAGACGGATTTGAAGATGAAAATCATTGACTCTGTGTGAATGAACTGAGAACGTTGATAGTGTTCAGACAGTCTGAAATAAGTTTTAATTCTGAACTTTGTTTGTGCATTACGTTTCAACGTTGTTGAAAGAAATTAGGTAAATTTCTTCTTGAGTGGGGGGTTATGTTACGTTGAAACGCGAATGATAATATGGCTGAAGCGTGTACGATAGATCTAATCGTTTCGATTTGCAAAGTATTCGATAATGGAGTTTATTTACCTTTGATTTGAGTTTGCATTGTTGTTAGGAGAGGCTTTGTATAACGTTGATAATTTGCGTTAGTCGATATTATTTGAGAATCTTCTGGATATGCGTGTTTACTCTTGATAGAAATTTCCGGATGGATATCGAAGGTCGTGAATGTTCCCGGAAGTAGAGAAAATGTGAATGACGTAAGTCAGTGATGACGATCTTTTATTCGATTGGTGGCAGTACGTCATTTTCTACCATGTACGAAATCGTTCCAGAAAAGAGAGAGGTTATTTAATCGTGAGCCGAGTCGCTGTTGAAAGAGTAAAGTTGTTGATAGTGATTTGGAAAGTTGCTGTGAAAGTTGTTGAGTTGAATTGAGAATTGTATGCAGTTGTTGATGTGTGCTGAATAAAAGTGGAAAACTTCGTACGTGGACTTCGTGACTTGTATGCTGATTGAGCAGGCTGTGTGAATAAACGAATCTGAGTTACACAACTATCAGGAATTCAAGCATCGGGGCTGAATCAGATACTGATAGAAAACACCAACATCAAACAGAGTGTAACACCGAGAATGGACTGGTTTGACACTGAGCGAAGCCATGAGGGCTGCTGAGGACAGAGAAAGATGGAGTATGCTGGTTAAGCGATCATCTGTGGTGCCCCTACGACCTTCGGGTTATGGGACAGGATAGGATAGGATAGGACTATTAGTATTACCTACGATGATGTCCGAAAGACCATCACACAAGCCATTTAACACCACATAAAATGCTCACAGTGGTGAAAAAACGGAAACTCCGATGGTATAGCCACGTCACCAAAATATCAGGCCTTGCAAAGACCATCCTGCAAGGCACGGTGCATAGAGGCAGAAGAAGAGGGAGACAGAAAAAGAGGTGGGAGGACAACATTTGAGAATGGACTGGCTTGGCACTGAAAGATGCCATGAGGGTTGCTGAGGATAGAGAACGATGGAGTACGCTGGTTAAACGATCATCTGTGATGCCCTAACGACTTTCGAGTTACTAGATAGGATAGAATATGATTATACTATATCTCTGGGGGCTGTATGGCCAAGATAGGCCCTATTTGTCAAGTGTTCCCAGGTTTTTGTTTTGTTTTTGGCCAAATGTTGAAAGTAGTTGAAAGTGGTTTTAACATTCAGTTGACTGACGATAGGTAAACCTATTGTATGTGCCGTGTTTTAAATTTCAGCTGTGGTGTACGAGCTGCTGTACAGAGGTGTGTTCGGACTGTCCGGGGAGCTGGAGGAGGCGGTGGGCTTCATCCGACAACAGAAGAAAGCCGCGGCAGACACCAACGGCAAGATGTGAGTCGCTCTTACACATGTTTAATCACTGCTGCTTGTATTGTCAGATAAAACAAAAACAAAAAATTAAAAAAACAGTGGGTGTACTTGCTTTCTATTTCTGCGGGTCTATGCTTCCACGTGATCGGGCCATTTTCGTAATCAAGGTCGAAGTGGGTCAATCAAACTGGACTACGTGTTCTTTCTACAAAGGAGTAAAAAGAGTTACACTCAGCCGCTGCTTTGGCTGCTCTTATCCGACGCATTCTTTACCCGCTATGAGCCAAACCGTTCAGTTTGGGCCGTCCGGGCTAGCCCGGGTCATGGCCCGATTCTACTTGATTAATTTTGCATCGACCTGCTAGTCCGGACCATATCGCTAATGAGTGCACGGAGTTTTGTACGAGTCATTTGATTTATTTGTTTGCTTCTCCGACTTGTATCCTGTGGGTTCGGGAACTGAATAGAATAAACCCAACGTTTTCCACCCTGTCGTAAGAGGCGACTAACAGGAGTGATGTTAGCACGGCATCACTTGGCGAAAGTCCTCTACGTACACAGAAGTTACCGGCCAGGACCGAGGAACCTCGCGTTACTATAGGTTCAACGACCACGTGCTTGGGGCTAAGGCGAGTCACACTGCACTCGTGGATTTCGACCGTGGCCAACAGCCTGGAGAGGATTGAGCCCTGCCAGGTCTTTCTTACCCAATACACATCGCATGATGAAAAAAATCACCCACTCCATACCGGATCGGTCGTCGCCCGAATTACCAAGGACCGCGCCTTCCGTTGGCCACCAGAAACGTTTCAGATCAAGCGTCAACATTGGCAGGACTCGCACTTTTCCAGGAGCAGACATCCTAAGTGACCACGATCTCGTGGTGATGTTTTTTCGAGCTCCACTTGAAGAGAGTAAACACAGCAAAGTGCACCAAACTGAAGTTCGATCTGCACAAACTGCAAGATCCGGAGGTGGCAGAAATATTCCAAGCCACAGTTGGAGTGAAATTTGCACCACTTCTCATTTTGGGAGCTGGTGAAGTTGATGTCACCACCATGAACACCACCTTCAACTAAGCTGTGACAGATGCCGCCACTAAGATCCTTAGCAAGCACCGCCCAAAGAAGAAACCGTGGATCACCCCTGAACTTTTGGACCTGTGTGACGAATGAAGAGAGTTGAAAAAGAAAACGAACCCTTTACAGGGAGCTGATGCCTACCGAAAAATCAACAATGATATCCGAAAATGCATGTGCACAGCAAAGGAGAACTGGACAGAAGGTCAATGCCAAGAAATGGAAAACAGTCTGAACAAGAACAACAGCGAAGGCCTACCAGACTGTGAAGCGGCTGACGAGTGTTAAACAGCTCAAGGTCTCCACGATCCAAAGCAAATCTGGCATATGCCTTACAGAAGAACAAGAAAAAAAGAAAGAGATTGCTCTTTTATAGCGCACTTACAAGCTCAGAGAGCTTCTCAAAGCGCTCGTAACTAATATCCAGCAATCACACAATAGAGGTCAGGATTCGAACCCACGGCGCCCGAGACGCACGCACACAAGTCGTGCGCTCTGACCACTGAGCTATTCCTGTCTTGGATAGATGGAAAGAGTACTGCTATGACTTTTACAATTACACATCAAACGGAGACCCATCAGTTCTAGCATGTCCCCAGAACAGAAAAGAAGAAATGAAGAAATCCTCCCAATTCTCCGAGAAGTTGAGGCAGCAGTGCAATCGTTGAAAAGGGGGAAGTCAGCGGGAGTGGACAACATTCCGGCAGAATTGCTTCAAACATGAGGACAAACGATGATTAACGCCCTCACCATTATCTGTAACAAGATCTGGCAGAGTGGGGAGTGGCCTACACCATGGACCAAGTCGCTTGTCACCACTCTTTAAAAAATGGGTAACCTTCAGGAGTGTGAAAATTGCCGCATCCTCAGCCTCATCAGCCATCCCAGCAAGGTCATCCTGAAAATAATACTCAACAGATAGAAACCCTAAGCTGAACAAATCATAACTGAAGAACAAGCAGGATTCAGGGCAGGGCGAAGTACCACTGAATAGATTTTCAACCTCAGAATAATCTGCGAGAAATACCTCCAGCACCAACAACATCTTTATCCTATTTTCGTAGAGTTCAAGAAGGCGTTTGACCGAGTCTGACATGCAGGCGAAGTACCATTGAATAGACTTTCAACCTCAGAATAATCTGCGAGAAATACCTACAGCACCAACACCTTTATCATATGTTCGTAGAGTTCAAGAAAGCGTTTGACCGACGCTGTCATGGATCTCTGTGGGTAACCATGAGTTTGTACAACATCAGCTCTAATATTATTGAAGTCATCAAAAGTCAATGCAGTCCTCCACAACAGCGCCATCGGGAACCGGTGCAAAACACACAATCGGCGTCCGTCAAGGCTGCCTAATCTCTCCAACACTCTTCAACATCTTCCTGGAGCGCACATGTCAGATCCCCTTGCAGATCTCGAAGGCACAATCAGCATAAACCTCCGTTTTTCGGATGACGTTGATGGATTGGCTGGAGAAGAACAAGAACTTAACAGTTTGTACAGAGGCTTGAAACCACCTCCAGAGCCTATGGAATGGAGACAAGTGCAGAGAAGACCAAATGATCACAAACAACACCAATGGCATCAAGACGGACATCAAAGTTCATGGCCAATCTCTCAACAAAGTGCATAGCTTTAAATACGTAGGGGCCATTGTATCAGACAATGGGTCCCGACAGCAAGTCCTATCCAGGATCGCACAAACAACTCTTGCCCTGGCGAGGTTGAAACCTATTTGGAAAGACTGGACCATCAGTCTACGCTCCAATGTAAGGCTGCTGCGCTCCCTTGTCATCTCCATCTTCCTATACGCTTGCAAAACATAGACCCGCATTGCAGATCTACAACGAAGAATAGAAAGCATGGACATGAGGTGCTACAGAAGACTTCTGGGCATTTTCTATACCCAGCACATTACGAACGACGAAGTCCGACAGACCATTACACAAGCCATTGGACAACACAATGACATTCTCACAGTGGTGAAGAAACGGAAACTCCGGTGATATGACCACGTCACCAGGCTTTGCAAAGACCATACGGCAAGATACGATGCAAGGAGGCAGAAGAAGAGGGATACAAAGAAGTGGTGGGAGGATTATTAGGCGCTTAATAGATTTTAATTCCTTTATTCTTGTCCCAGTTGATTGTAACAAACGATAAAGTACGTTTTAATCACCTTACGCGACAGACACTACACCACTAGTTTGCTCTTTTTTTTGTTTTGGACCCCTACAGTATTTAACGGTAGTATTGTGCTGTGCTTGTCGTATTTAATGATCGCGACTTATATGTACAAAAGTGCTTGTTTTATTCATACCATTATTTATAACCTTATTGTTCTTTTGTATTGTATGTCCTATATCAACCCTGTGATCTTGCTTTTTGTTTTTGAAATGTTTATGCGACTAATTAGTTTTCATTCATTCATTTATAGTTAATATGCTACTGCTGCCACTGTAATGGCTCAGCTTGAGATGAATAAAGTTGTTTAGTGTACATTTTGTATACTGTTGAAATGCTTTGCGTGATAATAAAATGGTGCCTTTGTACATCCCTTAGTTATTGGCTACTACGGATATATATCTATGTGTCATATTAATGATTACGATTATCTTTATCGTTCTCGTAGCAATACTTTCTTGGAAGTTTCCCCCCATGGAGTTGCTGGAGGTTTCTGTATAAATAGTATCCCCACTTTCTGGAAATGTAGTGCTTTAAATTCCCACTGTCGCTGTCTATCTCATTTGTTCTTTCTCATTCCTACTCTGTTCTATCAATCTACTATACTGTCTTCTCTTCGCTAGACAGTCACCTACCTTTTTTCTTGAAAACTCTTCCGGGACAAGACTCCTCTTTGTGTGTGAGGTCTGTTGTATCAGCTTGGGAATATTGGACGCTCTCTGCCAAATGGTCACTAGGGCTTCATATGACGTTCTTATTTAGCAATGTAGGCATTTTATCTGTATGTGTTTTGTTGACATTTTATAATGATGTTTGTTGTCTATTTGTTTTTGTAAACGGAGTTTCGATAAATTAAAGTATGACCTCGGCGTCCCCTGCGTGGGATGCGTTTATTTTAAAGTGACCGGCTGGTGGAGTGCCTTCAGAGTTACCACTGGGGTTGTTTCAGCAGGTCTTTTATGCGGATCAGGGGCAAGTCCTAGTTGAGCCAAGTTGTGATCTTGATTTTGTGGTCCTGATTCGGCTCTTTGCAGTCTGCTGGACTCTGTAAGCTATGATTACTAACTAACTAACTAACCCTTGAAAGTTCAACCAAACTCTGTCAATCGTAGCTGGGTTTTTTAAAGGAAGACGGTTACCCTCTAACCAATGTGATCAATAGGAATTTTACTTTGAATCCGACATTAGCATCACCGGATTGCATGAGGGTTGCTGATGACAGAGAAAGATGGAGTATGCTGGTTAAACGATCTGTGGTGCCCCTACGACCTCCGGGCTACGGGACAGGATAGGATAGGTCATGTTTTAATGTCCATTAAAAAGGTAATTTGAGATTTACTGCAGGGTCCTCCTCTTGAGTACGCCTTTGGGAGTGAAGTTTTTTTTTTATTGCGCTGTATAAGTTGTAATTCATTGATTCATTGTTTCATTTCTTCTATCTTCTGAATCTGCCACCCAATCGCCTTAATCAGTCTCTCTCTCTCTCTCTCTCTCTCTCTCTCTCTCTCTCTCTCTCTCTCTCTCTCTCTCTCTCGTTCTTACTCTCTCTCTATTTCTCTCTCTCCTTCTCTCTCTATCTCGTTTTTGTTTTAGGCCTATTTACGCACCCATAGATCATTTGCCGTGCTCGAAAGAATGCCTGCCACGCTGCCAATCATAAACTTAAATATTTATAAATCCCTACAGTACCCCCGTTGGGGTGCCGGGGGTTTCAGTATAAATAGTATCCCCACTTTCTGGAAATTTAGTGCTTTAAATTCCCACTGTCGCGCGCTGTCTTTCTCATTTGCTCTTTCTCATTCCTGCTCTGTTCTATCAATCTGCTATACTATTTTCTTCTTCGCTAGACCAGTCACCTACATTTTTTCTTGAAAACTCTTCCGGGACAAGACTCTTTTTTTGTGTATGAGGTCTGTTGGATCAGCTTGGGAATATTGGACGCTTTCTTCCAGGTGGTCACTAGGGCTTCCTATGATGTTATTATTTAGCAATGTAGGCATTTTATATGTATGTTTTGTTGATAATTTATAATGATGTTTGTATTTTATTTTGTTTTTGTAAACGGGGGTTCGATACCAGAGCTTTCGGTTTTACCACTAGGGTTGTTTCAGCAGATCTTTTATGCGGATCAGGGGTTGTCCGGTCCTGATTTGGCTCGGAAGAGTCCGCTGGACCTAAAGCAATAATCATGTAATGTAATGTAATGTAAATCCCTACAGCGAATTGCGACCCATGCATTGTTTGGATTCCTTTTTTCTTTGCTCCTGATTCGGCTCTTTGCAGTCCGCTGGACCCTATAAACAATGACTAACACAAAAAATCGTTCTTGTGTTTTCTCATATTTATTATACCTTTTATGCAATAAGCTTTCTAATGTTTTAATGGTTTTCGTTATCTTACAGATTCACATTCCCAGACTCTTTGCAGAAGTTTTGTGACAAGGATTTCTCTGTAAGTATCACTTCGTACCACTCAGTATGTAATGGTTGAACCGACAAATAAAGCATCATCATCAACACGAATATTTAAATAAAGAATGCATTCCTGTACTAGGTATTGGTATTGGGATGCAGTCAGTCTAAACAAACAAATCCCAAAACAAAAGATTTCCTTTTTCGTCTTCTGGTAGCGACTTGCCTAAAGCTATACACCATGTTTGAGTATTGATACAAGGTGATGCATTGTCCCCATGTAGCGGAAAGGGAGGCGACTGGTTGAGGCTTGGGAGAGAAATTGTCTACCTTGAATTTCTTGGTTAGATTAGCCTTGGGTGGCTCCTGCTTTGCAGAATCCTTTGGGGATGCCATTGGGTTATGCAGGACAAGGCGACACGACATTTGTTCTCCCCGGCTGACCATTCGCCTTCTGCTTTTGGTGGTGAGCGGGACTACATTGTCGGCGGGCATTTTATGCAGGTCGGTGGCAGCGACTTTGCAGAAGAGTGCGTGGCACTAGTAGCTGGCAACCCGGTACTACCAACCACGCTTTACCGCCTTGCAGGGCAAATATTGTTATGTCCCTGTTTTGAGGGATAAAATGAAAATAACAGCTCGGGTGGAGCAATGTCCTCAATGTCGTGGCCGAGAGACGGGAGTCAAATACTCCGCTCGGCTACAATGACATCAACGTGAAACATTACAAGGGCAGTATCATATAGTCAATAAATAAAACATAAGATATAATTAATTTCAAATAAAAATTCTCAGGCACTCCAACAATCGAACACTATTAATTAAGAAAAAACTTATATGAAAATATAGAATATATACGGTATAGTGATATAAATAGCATGCGGCCAAAATAAGGCATGACTACATAGAAAATTATCACAGTTAAATATGTAATTTTATATGTAATTATTGTGTTTGTATATGTACAAGCGAGTGTTACATTTGAGTGTGTATGTTTACAGATCGCCGTGCTTTGAATAAGATCTAGAAATAAGGCGCGAATAGCAGTCATTGTTATTATTACAAAATTTTTTTTTAGACGTTCCTCTTCCGCATGCAATGAAAATTTCTGTAGATCATTACATGTTTCGAGTCCAGTCATTTACGTTCAAATTAACAGGGTACGTTCTCAGTTTTAAGGGCTTCAGACAAATCAAAAGAAGAGTATTTATGTAATCCAAATATTAATGTGTATGTCCATTAAAATCTCCTAGTTGGCAAGGTTTTTAACTTTCGTTTTTACAGGTTAACCTTAATTAAAACAGTGTTTAAAATCCCCGATCTGTGGACGTACGATAAGTATAAGATCACAGAACTGAACTAAACTCAAATGACAATCAGTAGTTGGCAGTGGTCTTACTGTTATTGATGGCAGGGGCGGAGAGAGAGGGAGAGGGAGGGAAACGGGTCTGTTTTGTTTTTTTAAATCTCGATTCCAAGACATATTCCTTGCACTTGTGATTCTGCTGGTCTTAACACAAATACTGGCTTGCTGAGGAGAAAATGTGCTGGACTGTTTTTATGACAAAGTCACCTTTTTGTATCTCCGAGTCTTTTCATCTTCTTTATTTGTATTGTCCGTGCTTCAGGGTGCCGGGGAGCGGCCCACTCCTCCACTACCGTATCGTATAGCCAAAGCCCTGGACCCTGTTCTCTACCGCAACGTGGAACTGGACATCGTACAGGAGGAGAAAAGAGGTAAGGTTCAATATTTCAATTCCAATCAATGAAATCTTTCATGTTAACGTCTCTTCAAGGTACATGGGATTTTACACCTCTTCATTGTCACGCGTGGACGGACATATAAAACATACAGTCCACTCTTAACAATTTAAAGTTGGACTTTAACCCAAAAAAATAACATTACTACACAATTTAACAAACAAACGTGTAAAAGATGTAAGTTGAGCGTCGTCTTTCTTTAGCTCTTGCCTGTCTTTACCGTCAGAAAAGCAGAAGATTGTGTGGCGCTTGTGTGTGTGCGCTTGTGTGTGTGTATGTTTAGACGGCATTGTTTGAGTGTGAGTGTGTGTATGTGTGTGTTGGTGAGGGGTTTGAGGAGTGCCAGCCTGCAAAATATTGACAATAAAACAGTTATAGTCTTCTTCTTCTTCTTCTTCTTCTTCTTCTTCTTCTTCTTCTCTTCTTCTTCTTCTTCTTCTTCTTCTTCTTTTTCTTCTTCTTCTTCTTCTTCTTCTTCTTCTTCTTCTTCTTCTTCTTCTTCTTCTTCTTCTTCTTTCTTCTTCTTCTTCTTCTTCTTCTTCTTCTTCTTCTTCTTCTTCTTCTTCTTCTTCTTCTTCTTCTTCTTCTTCTTCTTCTTCTTCTTCTTCTTTTTTTTTCTTCAGTACTGATTGATATTCAACTCTTTTACTCTTCTATTTATAACCCAAAATTAGCCTTTGAACCTGACATTTCCAGAGAAGGAAACGTCAAGCATTTTCTAGTCGGAAACAAGTTTCTGCTTTTCCGGGAGAGAATAGCATCTAATAGTAGTTGTATTTTTCTTTAAACTTTTCCTTCATTGTTTGAATACGTGATTTTATTGTGTACAGTGCATTCATGTTTATTGGCTTAATCTGACAACAAGAACGCAATACATGGAGACAGTGTTTTCTTTGCTAAGACAAACTGCAAACATGTTTCAAGGAAAAATTGCCTCCTTAGTTTCCATGTAAGGAATTCTTATTTCCATTTAAAACATTCCTATTTCCATGTAAAACATTATTTCCATGTAAAACATTCATATTTCCATGTAAAGCATTATTATTTCCATGTACAACATTCATATTTCCATGTAAAGCATTCATATTTCCATTCCAAACATTCCTATTTCCATGTAAAACATTCACATTTCCATGTAATTCATATTTCCATGTAAAGCATTCTTATTTCCATGTAATTCATATTTCCATGTAAAGCATTCCTATTGCCAGGTAAAATATTCCTATTTCCATGTAAAACATTCATATTTCGACCTAAAACATTAATATTTCCATGTTAAACATTAATATTTTCATGTGAAGCACTCTTCAAGGCTTGCCATTTTCCAAGGATCCGCGGATTTCGCTATTGGAACAAAATATTTTCCCCGAGAACAGTATGGTTTTCCGCGGAACAAAAAGGTTTGACAGCGATTTTCCTCCAATTAAAACGTGTTTTGTGCGTGCCCTCAAGTCAACTGGAAACACGGAACTGCGCATGCGCGTGTCTGAATTGATGCCAGTAAAATGGATGCCAAACATTGTTCATCGTGGCGTGGCAGTTGATGGTAAAGGCGTGGAAAACCCTTGGAGGTGGGAAGGGATGAAAAAAAGTGGGTGATGAACGACTAGGATAACAGTAGAGGAAGATCTCAAGAAATGAAACAGCTTTTTGTACAGTGGGTTATTTGGAAATCAAATACGACCAATGGAGAACTTGCTGTCTGATGCTAAACAAAGCTAAGAAGTCTCATGCAACAGTGAGGCAAATGTGCAGCACTCAACCTTCTGTCAGTGTTGCTGATGCACAATCTATGAAGCCAGAGTGCTGCACCCAGCATTCAGCCAGTGTTAGTACATCACCTCCAAAACCTGTTTAGAGAAACGGTTGTCACAAACAAAGCAATCTCTCCAGTTTCCTAAAACATACCAACTAAACCATTGCCAGTGAAAACACTGTTTCAAGATTTGGGTTGTGCATCAGCATTTATAAACAGTTTGAAACTAGAATTAATTTGGACTTTATTTGTGAATATGGACTGTCAGCTGGGCAACAGCGTGTGTTTAAACTTGCATTTGTAGTTGGACTTTGTTGGCGAATAATACCTGTAAGATATGCATCGATAAAGACAGGCTACTTCAAGAGTTCAGCTGTGTGTAAACGAGCGTCTTTCTTTCACTATGTTATGTTTTTTGGTCATCAAAAATGCACGATTAAAATGCAACAATTCGTATTCCTATCCTTTCCAATCCCATAACTCGGAGGTCGTTGGGGCACCACAGATGATCGTTTAACCAGCGTACTCCATCTTTCTCTGACCTCAGCAACTTTCATGGCCTCGCTCAGTGTCAAGAAAGTCCATTCTTGAATGTTGTCCTCCCACCTCTTTTTCTGTCTCCCTCTTCTTCTGCCACCTTGCCTTGCAGGATGGTCTTTGCAAGGCCTGATGATCTAGTGACGTGGCCATACCATTGGAGTTTCCGTTTCTTCACCACCGTGAGCAGGTCATCGTGTTATCCAATGGCTTGTGTGATGGTCTGTCGGACTTCGTCGTTGGTGATGTGCTTGGTATAGCAAATGCCTAGAAGTCTTCTGTAGCACCTCATATCATCTCCATGCTTTGTATTCTTCGTTGTATATCTGCTGTGAGGGTCCATGTTTCGCAAGCGTACAGGAAGATGGAGATGACATGGGAACGCAGCAGCCTTACTTTCGAATGTAGACTGTGTCTATGTCCCTTGAAACACTCTTAATAGCCATTTTCTTAGCCAATCTTTCGACAGCCAACCTGTTTCTCTTTGAGTTTTTCACTCGGCTCTGTTCACTGAACCTAACCAATATTAGTTGTGTTTTTAACATTTTGCTGGGGCGGAAGCCGGAGAGAAGCTCCCGAGACGTTGCCCGAATCGAAAGTAGATAAATAAAATTCGAGGAACATAACGCCCAGGGGCTGGCTCGATCCCCCACCTGTCAAGCACCATTGGTTTCTGGCCTGTGGACAAGGCAAGTTAGTCCCACCTTTGCCCACGTGGCCACAACGCTCGCATGCGAGTAACAAGCTTCCACTATTAATAATATAAATAATAATATTATTATTATTATGTTTAATTTTTTTTAGATTTTAATGCTTTATTGTCCCTTTTTATCGGGAAATTCTGGGCCGCCTCCCCTGTGGAAGGCGTAGTCGCAGCCTGTGGCGCGCCTAAACCCAACCTACCTAACATTAGTTGTAATTTTTGAAATTTAGAAATTCTTTACATTTTTTGAAATTTTTTTTAAAAATTTTGCTGGGGGAGCAAACCGGAGTACCCGGAGAAAACCCCCGAGACGTTGCCCGAGTCGAAAGTAAATAATATTCGGAGAAACATAACGCCCCGATGCAGGATCGAACCCACACCTGTCAGGCGCCATTGGTTTCTGGCCTGTGGACAAGGCAAGTTAGTCCCGCCTTAGCCCGCTTGGCCACAACTCTCGCCTTTGTCAGGATAATGATGATGATGATTGATGGTGATGATGATTCACTTACGACAGTTTCAGTTTACATCAGATCAATGATCTTCTGGAATTTGGATTGAAAGTTCTTAAAGGAGGCGGCATAAATACAGTGTTAATGATTTACAAACTTGGGTTGTTCTTAAAAGTCAACTAAGTAAATCATGTCTTGACATCATCATGCAGATGAGCTGTGTGATTGATTTTCTTGCCTTTCCTTGTGTATTAATGAATTTGTCCCGTTCTGTCCCTGATGCATACACTTCCTTACAATGTCAGACTAACGAAGTTGTGTTTTGCTTTTCAATACTACATGACAGCGAGAGAAACTTCATTGTAACGTTGTATGCGTGAGAGGGAAGTGGGTGTTTCGTTTCAAATGTTGCATTGTGGTCACCACGTATTTCTATGTAGAATGTCAAATTTCCTTGACAACATCCGTTGGTTTGTGTTTGATGTCAGCGTTTTGAGTTTGCCTTTTTATGGATTCATTGGCACGAGTTGTTTGCATTGGTTGCGAAAACCTGGTGCAAGCGTTTTGTCGACATTGATTGAAACCGTGTATAGGACAAAGCAGTATAATAGTGTCATAGTGTCAACATAGGTGGAGTGAAGATATTGGTTCGATGGTTAGCACTCGAATTAGATGAAGACAAAAGAAAAGAAGCTGAAAAAGAAGAAAGGAAGATGAAGTACAGAAAAAGAGGAAAGAAAGGACGATGATGATGAAGAAGACGATGATGACTAGGAGGAAGAAGAAACAATCCGAATGTTACATTGGTTGTTTTTTTTTAATTGGTAGTTGATTCAGCCCCGATGTTTGAATCCTTGTAAGTGTAACTCGTATTCGTTTATCCACGCAACATTTTCACTCAGCAGCAAGGCAGGAGTCGTCGTATGACGTTTTCCAACTTTATTCAGCGTACATCAACAACTGCATACAATCGCTCAGTCGCTTTTCCACTTTCTCACTTTTTCAGACACAATGCATCAATTATATAGTTTTTCTATACTCCAGATAACGTTAGAACATTCCAGCGTGACGCAATTACAACCAATCAAAATAAATTTCGTCATCACTGTCTTACGTCATACAACTTTCTTCTACATAAAAGAATCTCTCAGCTTCTAGTGGCTCTATCTAGATGCTTCGATCGATAGTAAACAAGCAACCCTAGAGAATTCTCCAATAATATCGACCAACGAAAATTATCAACATTACACCAAGCTTCTTCTAACAACAACGCAAAATCAAACAAAGGTAAATACACTCTGTTATTGAATGCTTTGCAAAACAAAACTATCGGATCTATCGTGCGCGTACCACACGTACTATCGTGCGCGTCGCAAACGTAACATAACCTCCTACACAAGAAGAAATTTACTTCATTTCTTTCAACAACGTTGAGACGCAAAAAAACAACCAAAGTTCATAATTAAAACGTATTTCAGTCTGTCTGGATACTGTCAATGTTCTCAGTTCATTCACACAGAGTCAATGTTCTTTCATCCGCAAGGAAACGACGCCCTAGTCCGTTACGGTTGTCATCGGCCCACCCCCGTTGGGGTGCCGGGGGTTTCAGTATAAATAGTATCCCCACTTTCTGGAAATGTAGTGCTTTAAATTCCCACTGTCGCTGTCTTTCTCATTTGCTCTTTCTCATTCCTGCTCTGTTCTATCAATCTGCTATACTATCGTCTTCTTCGCTAGACCAGTCTCCTACCTTTTTTCTTGAAAACTCTTCCGGGACAAGCCTCCTTATTTGTGTATGAGGTCTGTTGGATCAGCTTGGGAATATTGGACGCTTTCTGCCAGGTGGTCACTAGGGCTTCCTATGATGTTATTATTTAGCAATGTAGGCATTTTATATGTATGTGTTTTGTTGATAATTTATTAATGATGTTTGTATTCTATTTTGTTTTTGTAAACGGGGGTTCGATAAGTTGGGGTGAAGCCTCAGCCGTCCTCTGCGTGGGATGTCTTTATTGTAAAGTGACTGGCTGGTGGAGAGCTTTCGGTTTTACCACTAGGGTTGTTTCAGCAGATCTTTTATGCGGATCAGGGGTTGTCCGGTCACAGACATGAGATTTCTCCGGTTAAAACCTGAAATCCGGTTTTTTAAACATGCCAGGCATCATTTCTGAGATCACTGTAAATCCGTTGAGAAATTATTTTGAGGGGGGGTGAGGTCTGAAATCGCCGCGAGCCAGCCATCACTCCTCAGCCGACATCGCAACACTGTTAATTCTCATTTTGTTCAATCTCCACTTTGTCTGTGTTGGAAGGCCTACGTATGGTCGCAATGAATAACCGGAAACCGGTCAGCTAAAGCTAACCTTATTACTCTTTCGTTCGGCCGTTTGTCTTCCGCATCTAACACACATTTTAACTTATGCAATCAGAATCATGTTTGTGCGGCCAAAAGCTAGCGAAAAATCTCCTGTGGGTGAAATAGACAGCTTAGTGAGGAACAAGTGGAATTTTAAATGGATAGAAAAAGAAGTGGAGATAAACGTTGGCAAAGGGAAGGAGAAGAAAATCGTGACAGTTCGTTTGGGTGATTCCATCGACAAAATCAAACGACCGGGTGAAGCCTTCTGTGTATTGTGCTCAGATGTTATCAAGTATGGCTCCAGGTAAGCTATCAAGCAGAAAGATTAAGTGACTGAAGTGAGATGCTGGTTTTTATGTACTTCTGTATCAAGCAAAAAGGTATAGTGACTTTAAAGTGAGATGCTGTTTTTTATGTACATCTGTATCAAGCAGAAAGATGTAGTGACTTTGAAGTGAGATGCTAGTTGTTTTTTGTATGCATAATACATCAAACAGAAAGATGCAGTGACTTTTATTAGGGATGTGCTATTTATATTAATGCATATTATTCTTCTACAGACAGTACAGTTGGTTTGTAATCTTACAGGTGAGAGCACCACAGTAATTCTTAACAGTTTTTTTTTCTTTCAAGAAATAACTATCGCTTTAAATCCATTTTACCATGCATTGTGTACTGAGAATATTAATGAAAAAGAAGAAAATGTGGTTTTTGTTTTATATTATTTTCTTTTTCTCACTTAAGATGCAAACACGTACACATGAATAACAAGCATTAAAACGCAGTTGTCTTCAAATTTTAAAAATATTGTTATTTTTGTTTTCCAAATCAGATTTTATTAAAAAGAAATAATTTATTAAAGTTGATGCCACCTTCCAGCAGAGGCCACCTAAATGGTTAGGAAATTGCAATTTTCTTCTTCGCCTCTCGGGGCTTCGCCCCCCTGAACCCCCTACCAGGGCGTTGCCCTGGACCCCGGCCATTTTCAGTTTTTTTTTTTTACTTCATCCAATCTCATGTCTGGGTCATGATTTGGCTCGGAAGAGTCCGGTGGACCTAAAGCAATAATAATGTAATGTAATGTAATGTCATCGGCCCAGAGTCAAAGACAGTGATCTCGTGGGCTTTCCTGGAGTCAGTGCATCCTCTATTGCTTCCTTCTTCCATCGAATGTCCGATAAAGTCGATGTTGCCAGTTCCTAGAATGCACTTGCTGGGTCTCACGGTCAAGTTGGCTTCTGTTAGACGGTGAAACAGCTCCCTCAAGGTCTGCAGATGTTCCTTCCAGGTCTTCAGGGTAGCGCCGTTGTTGACCATGCCAAAAGGCATCCTCAGGCATTCGCACGTCCCATCAGGAGTTATAAAAGCAGTCTATGGTATGTCCTTTTGACGCACGGGGTCTTGCCAATAACCCGTGCTGAGGTCAATCTTTGAGAATATTTTACTCCCCGATAATTGGCGGAAGAGGTCTGCTGCAGTAGGCATCGGCTCAGGGTGGAAGACGGTGATCTTGTTAACCTTCCTATAGTCGATGCATACTCAGTTGCTCCCGTCCTTCTTCTTCTTCACGACCACGACTGGGGGAACTGGACTCCCTGAGTGATGATGCCTATCTTCAGCATCTCATCGATATCTTTCTTCAAGGTTTCACGGGCCTTGAAAGGGATCGGGAAGGGTTTGGATCGAACTGGAATATTTGAAGTGAGGTAGACTTCATGTTCGACCAAAGTCGTAGAGCCTGGGACATCACTGAAGCTATGGGGAAACTCATCCATAAGGACCTTGAGCTCCAACTTTTGATCCTCCGTCAAGCTTGGTCCTAGCTTAACATCATCGAATCCATCTTTGCTGTGGAAGTCCCCAAGTTCCAACAGTTCCTCGCTGTCACAGCTGTCGTCGAACACAGCTGCTGTTGCTGCGTGTACAGTCTCTGATGGCCTTTTCACGTACAGCTTAAGGAGGTTGGCGGCGTGGTATATCTTGGAATGCTGGCCGACCTTCACCTTGTAGTCCTTAATCCCCACCACGGTCTCCACTTCGTACGGGACTTTCCACTGCATCAGCAATGTATTGTGGTCTGTAGGTAGCAGCACCAGCACTTTGTTGCCAGTTTTGAACTTCTTGTTCACAGCCCTGCGATCGTAGTAGTGCTTTCCACAATCCTGGGACTTCTTCAGGTTTTCTCTGGCTATCTCGAGAGTCTGCTCCAGCTTCTCCCGTAGCTCAAACACGTACTGGTAGATGTTCTTCACCTCTGGTGTTTCTACTTCCTTCGTCCACAGTTTTTTCAGGATGTGCATCGGCCCTCGTATGGTTCTTCCATACAACAGCTCGAACGGAGAAAAGCCGGTGGACACATACTATCGTGAAACACCGAAAAACATGTTTTATTTCTATTCCTATTCTATACCGTAGCTCGAAGGAAAGTTAGTTAGTTATTCATTGCTTACAGGGTCCATCGGGCTGCAAAGAGCCGAATCAGGACCACAAAATCAAGACTACAACTTCGCTGAAAGAGGACTCGCCCCTGATCCGCATAAAAGATCTGCCGAAACAACCCTAGTGGCACTCCACCTGCCGGTCACTATACAATAAAGACATCCCACGCAGGAGACGCCGAGGAAACACTCTAACCTATGGGGAAATCCTGCCTACAAAAACAAAATAGAGTACACACATCACCACAAAATATCCGCAAAGCACATACACACAAAGTGTCCACATTGCCAAACAATAACATCATAGGAAGCCCCAATGATCGCCTGGCAGAAAGCGTCCAATATTCCCAAGCTGTCCCAGCAGACCTCACACACAAACAGGTAGGTGACTGGTCTAGCGAAGAAGAAGATAGTATAGTAGATTGATAGAACAGAGTAGGAATTAGAAAGAACAAAAATAATGAGAAAGACGGCGACATTTGGGAATTTAAAGCACTAAATTTCAAGAAAGTGGGGATACTATTTATACTGAAACCCCCGGCACCCTCACGGGGGAACTCGAAAGAAAGTCGTTGGGGCACCACAGATGATCTCTCTCTCTCTCTCTCTCTCTCTCTCTCTCTCTCTCTCTCTCTCACTCTCTCTCTCTCTCGCTCTCTGTCTCTCTGTCTCTCTCTCTCTCTCTGTCTCTCTCTCTCTCTCTCTCTCTCCCTATCTACCTACCTATCAATGTATCATCTATATCTATCATCTCTATCTATCTATCTATCTATCCTCATCCATCCATCTAATCCATCCAATGCTTCAGCCTGTAGGGAAGTTGGGGAGACATGAGGGATACTTTTGCGGAGAGTGTTCGCCCCTTTAGCCTGTCAGTGGCTACGGCGTCCATGTTTTGACGTCATCTGTCCAGTTCTTTCTTTGCCTTCCTCTGCGCCTGCCTCCTTCCACTGGTCGTTGCATAATGGTTTTTGCATGGGTGTCGTGCCACGCCAATGTTCTCCTCTTTAAGATGGAAAGTAGAGGTCCTGAGGGCCCACATTATATTATTGTACACTTTGTGTAGTATTGATTTATTGTTCATGTCTTTTGCTGCAGAACTGAAGCTGAAGCTGCAAGGAAGGGGTCTCTATGGAGTCTTCTGCCCAGGTGACAAGTGCCAGGTAAGTGTTGTTCATTGGATCAATGATTATGATTACCCCCGTGGGGGTGCCGATGGTTTCAGTATATATAGTATCCCCACTTTCTTGAAATTTAGTGCTTTAAATTCCCACTTTGTTGTCTTTCTCTTTTGTTCTTTCTCATTCCTACTCTGTTCTATTAATCTACTATAATATCTTCTTCTTCGCTCGACCAGTCACCTACCTTTTTTCTTGAAAACTCTTCCGGGACAAAACTCCTCATTTGTGAGGTCTATTGGATCAGCTTGGGAATATTGAATGCCTTCTGCCCAATGGTCACTAGACTAGGGCTTCCTATGATATTATTATTTAGCAATGTAGGCACTTTTGTCCCACCGCCGTAGCTCAATTGGTAGAGCGTTCGCCTGGCACACCGATGACCCAGGTTCGAATCCCGTGGTGGGCGATATAAAATGTGGCCATTTTCACTGTCCATTTTAGCAGTATGATTGCTTTGGTGGTTCAGTGTTGATTCAGGTCCCTACCCCTCTTTCCATGTGATGGTTATCCCCGTCTGCCATATCGCCAATGGTGGGTGTAGACGTTAAACCTCAATGTTCATTCGTAGGCACTTTATATGAATGTTTTTTTTTTAAAAATATTTTGTAATGATGTTTGTATTGTATTTGGTTTTTATAAACGGGGGTTCAATAAATTAGAGTACAGCCTCAACGTCCCCTACGTGGGATGCCTTTATTGTAAAGTGACCGGCTAGTGGAGTGCCTTCAGTGTTACCACTGGGGTTGTTTCGACAGATCTCTTATGCGGATGAGGGGTGAGTCCTCTTTCAGCCAAGTTGTGGTCTTGATTTTGTGGTCCTGATTTGGCTCTTAGCAGTCCGCTGGACCCTGTAAGCAATGGATAACTATTTGTGGGATGATGATGCACTTGGTGATGAAAGACGTTCGTTCCCCTATCCTTTCGGTCGCTGGGGACAGAGGCGTGTGGACCTCACTTTTATCTGGGCCAGCTTTATGAGGGTGGTGCCCATCTTCTCTCCCCTGCTCCTGACTTACTTTCCCGGGTCCTAAACAAGAATTCTGTTACGCATTCACAGCTGGGTGAACTGGGGGCGTGTTTTGCGCTCGTTTCATTGTTTGTATATCTTTTTAGGGTTAAGTGTGGTCACCCATCCACGTACTAACCGCGTTCGACGTTGCTTGACGAAACAGTTCTAGCTTTTGGCCCAAACCGCTGTACGCTACAGTGCCACCCCATTTCAATATTGGGGTAATAAAATTTTGCCCAGATCACAAAACTGTCCGTTTATCTTTTTAATGTCTTCATACGACTGTTGCTCTGGGAAATGTTTGCAGTACAAAATCCCCATTATACAGGCGTCCTCTCATGGCACATGAACCGCCACACCCTTCGCACGCTCTGATACACTTGCAAACCAATAGCGAAAACGAGTCAACAGTTAAATGTATATGTGCAGCTCTTGTGGAACTGTCAGATTCATTTCAGACTTCGGTGATCCCAAGACCTTAATGCGCACGCCCAGCCGTGCGTAACCGATAGGTCTTTTTTTTTTTAAAACGTGTATTGACATTAAATAAAACCCTGTATTTATTTATTTAATTTGTTAGCTGTAGTGTTAGCAGTACGTTACATTCTCAAGGAAAGGGTGAATGTTTCATGATTCATTTTATAAAAAGATGTAAAAAAACTGGTGTGACTTGTATAGGTAAAGAAAGGCAACAAGGTTTCCCCCCCCCTCCCCCCGTGTAAAGTTTCACCCTGCAAAGAAGGGAGAGAGAGAGAGTTTAGTGACTTCTTTTTTCAAGACCAGTTTTAAGAAAGCGGTGCTCGGTGCCTCTTCTCTCCCGCGACCTGAATGTGTCTTTCCGTAAAAAAATCTCCCTGGAGACTGTACTCTCTGGTAAAAAAAAAAATACCAGGGACGATTTCATGAATATTCGCTTTGAACATATAAAGGATGGATGATGATAATAATGGTGGTGATCTTTTCCTAGAGATGAACGGTTCAAAGCGCGCCTGTACGCATTCACACACTCGTTAAACATTAGAACGTTGCCTGTATGGAAGGAAGGATGGGGGTCTTCTTCCTTCTTTTATCTTTTCCCTTCTTCTTCTTTGTTTTTCACCCCTAGGGGTCATGAGCAATCTTGCCACTGTAGATTGTTCTAACCTATAAAGGGCAAAGTGAAAGCCCCAGTTGAAAACCTGTCTTGCCTTTGTAGGCATGACAGATTCACTTCGGCAACAGTACCCCCGTTGGAGTGCCGGGGGTTTCAGTATAAATAGTATCCCCACTTTATGGAAATTTAGTGCTTTAAATTCCCACTGTTGCTATCTTCCTCATTTACTCTTTCCCATTCCTGCTCTGTCCTATCACTCTGCTATATACTATCTTCTTCTTCGCTAGATCAATGACCTACCTTTTTTCTTGAAAACTCTTCCTGGACAAGACTCCTTGTTTGTGTATGAGGTCTGTTGGATCAGCTTGGGAGTGTTGGACGCTTTCTGCTGGGTGGTCACTAGGGCTTCCTATGATGTTAGTATTTAGCAATATTTTTCATTTTATATCATATGTATATGTTTTGTTGATGATTTGTAATGATGGTTGTATTCTATTTTGTTTTTGTAACCGGGGGTTCGCGTAGTTGAGGTAAACCCTTAGCCGTCCCCCGCGTGGGATGTCTTTATTGTAAAGTGACTGGCCGGTGGAGGGCGTTCAATTTTCCCACTAGGGTTGTTTCAGCAGATCTTTTATGCGAATCGGGGGTTGTCCGGTCCTAATTTGGCTCAGAAGAGTCCGCTGGACCTAAAGCAACAATAAATCAATCAATCAATCAATCTTTGTTTTTCCTTCTTCTTTTTCCTTCTTCTTTGTTTTTCCTTCTTCTTTCTTTTTCCATCTTCTTTTTCCATCTTTTTCTTTGTTTTTCCTTCTTCTTTTTCCTTTTTCTTTTTCCTTCTTCTTCTTTCTTTTTCCTTCTTCTTTTTCCTTCTTCATCTTGTTTTTTCCTTCTTCTTTTTCCTTCTTCTTAAGCGTGCTGCGGTTTGTCATGTAAGGAAAGGGTTTTGAATTCTGAAGATTTCAAAACACGTCCATGGCAATCTATATTGAAATGAGCTTACGGAATACAGAGTTTATTTGGCCATATGACACCAGTACATTGCATACATGAAAATTCCCCCAGGCTGGTAAACAGCCCCATGCATACACATCCATATCCCAGGCAAATGTCATCATTACTACTGCCATAAATCTACCACCCACAGTGCACTTCTTGCAACATTGAACGCAATCATACTGGACTTGTACATTGTCACGAATGGACGTGTGTATATCACGAACAGGACTCTTAGCATACGAAATGCAGAAAGAAATGGAGCGCGCAAACATGCGCACAAACAAAGGAGTTAAACCAAATCAATATATGCTTAAAAGAATGTATTGCAAACTGCGATGAAAACACAAATGCATCCATATGAATAAAAGTGCACGTTGACGTAAAGAGACACCATTGATTGAGTACGGCTTTGGCGGGTTCGTATGAAAGCCAGCTATTGAATTAAACTGTTCGCACTGTTTGTGTAGAATTATTTTGTTGCAAGGTCGTGTGCAGAACTATTTTGTTGCATGGTCGTTCGTAGAACTATTTTGTTGCAAGGTCGTGTGCAGAACGTTCGTAGAATAATTGTGTTGCAGTGTCGTGTGTAGAACTATTTTGTTGTAAAGTTGTGTGCAGAACTATTTTGTTGCAAGGTCGTGTGCAGAACTATTTTGTTGCAGGGTCTTGTGCCGAACTATTTTGTTGCAAGGTCGTGTGCAGAACTATTTTGTTGCAAGGTCGTGTGCAGAACTATTTTGTTGCAAAGTCGTGTGCAGAACTATTTTGTTGCAATGTCGTGTGCCGAACTATTTTGTTGCAAGGTCGTGTGCAGAACTATTTTGTTCCAAGGTCGTGTGTAGAACTATTTTGTTCCAAGATCGTGTGCAGAACTATTTTGTTCCAAGGTCGTGTGTAGAACTATTTTGTTCCAAGGTCGTGTGCAGAACTATTTTGTTCCAAAGTCGTGTGTTGAACTATTTTGTTGTAAAGTTGTGTGCAGAACTATTTTGTTGCAAGGTCGCGTGCAGAACTATTTTGTTGCAAGGTCGTGTGCAGAACTATTTTATTGCAAGATCGTGTGCAGAAATATTCTGTTGCAAGGTCGTGTGTAGAACTATTTTGTTGCAAGGTCGTGTGCAGAACTATTTTGTTCCAAGGTCGTGTGCAGAACTATTTTGTTGCAAGGTCGTGTGTAGAACTATTTTGTTGCAAGGTCGTGTGCCGAACTATTTTGTTGCAAGGTCGTGTGCAGAACTATTTTTTTGCAAGGTCGTGTGTATGTATTGGGTGAGAGAGTTAGTTTTTATATTTAATCGTTCTAATATAGCGTTGTCCCAGCTCCAGGCGCAGGCTGATACGGGACAGGCGCAGGCTGTTACCGGACAGGCGCAGGCTGATACGGGATATATAATATAACTCCAGCCGTCCAAGGCACTCGCTTGCTGGTTGTTACGTTTGAGACGCGCACGATAGATCCGATCGTTTTATTTTGCAAAGCGTGCAATAATAGAGTGTATTTACCTTTGATTTGATTTTGCGTTGTTGTTAGAAGAAGCTTTGTATAATGTTGATAATTTTTGTTGGTCGATATTATTGGAGAATTTTCTAGAATCACTTGTTTACTATCGTCAGATCGAAGCGTGTAGATAAATCTAGTGGTAGCTACAAGATTCTCCTAACCTAAATAAAGTTATATGACGTAAGACAGTGCATAGTTCCGGTGACGAATTTCATTCTGATTGGATGTAATTGCGTCACGCTGGAATGTTCGAACTTTCTCTAGAGTATAGAGAGACTATATAAGTGCCGCACTGTTTCAAAAAAGTTAGTTGAAAAAGTGAAGGAGTTGAAAAAGCGATTGAGCGATCTTGTATGCAGTAGTTGATGTACGCTGAATAAAGTTGGAAAACTTCATACGACGACTCCTGCCTTGTTGCTGAGTGAACAGGTTGCGTGGATAAACGAATCTGAGTTACACCTATCAGGTTTCAAGCATCGGAGCTGAATCAACTACTGATACAAAAAACACAACAACAGTGTAACATTTTGGGGGCCAAGCCGGGATCTACGCCATAGCCAAGATTTCAACTGCTACAACAAGCGAGTCAATGTTACAAGAGGCAGTCATCGAGGGTAGCCGCCAACGAGTTGCGTCGGGAAGGACCAACATACTGGGACTACATCCCCGATAGATTCGGGTTGACTGCAAGGGCGTGTAGTCGCCGAAGAGTTGCTTCGTGAGCGAACAACAGACCGGGACTACGTGGCTGCCGCAAGACTACGTCGAGGGACAGTCTCGGAGCTACATCGCCAGTATTACAGAGAACGACAAGCGGACGTCGCGTCTACTTGAGCACAGGAGCGTATACATCGACACCAGCGTGGTGCAGCGTCGCATAGACGAGGACAGCGGGGCCTGCGTCAGCGAAGGCGACTAGTGCCGTTCTAGAACAGTCTAGAAAGGTGTAGCATAGTCAAGAACTTTTCAGAAAAGTATCAAGATGGCTGACTTCTGGCAGAAAAGGACTTGGACTGAAGCTAAAAGGCAAACAGCTGACGGAGTACGTCAAGTCCCAGGAAAGAATATTGGGAGAAGAAAGAGAAGAACAGCGACGGCGTGAAGAAAGAGAATTAGAAGAACAGCGTCGCCGAGAAGAAATAGAATTAGAACAGAAGCGTCTAGAAAGAGAAGAACAGCGTCTAGAAAGAGAAGGGCAACGTCGGCGTGAAGAAAGAGAAATTTAACAGCAGCGGCAAAAAAAGAAGAGCAACGCATGCGTGAAGAAGGAGAAATTGAACAGCAGCGGCAAGAAAATGAAGAGCAACGCAGGCGTTAAGAAATGGAAGCTGAGCGTCAGTTCCAGCTAGAAATGGCGCGTATCCAAACTAATCAACATACGCCACAAGTTATAAGCGACCACAAGCTCCAAAATTGCCAGCGTTCGTCGACCGGAAGGACCAGATCGACAGTTATCTAGCGAGATTTGAAAGGTTCGCCGAAAGCTCTAACTGGCAACCTCAAGAATGGCAATTCGACTCAGTGCACTTCTGACGAGGCAAGCACTCGACGTTTACACCAGACTGTCGAACGATGACGCCAAAAACTACGACGTCTTGAGAGAGGCCCTATTGCAGTGCTACAGCTTCACAGAGAAGGGCTACCGTAAAACGCTTCCGTGAATGCCGGTCCTTTGTCAGACAAGACGCCAACGCAGTTTGTGGAGCGCCTGTCGTCATACTTACACAAATGGGTGGAATTATCAGGCGAAGGGAAGTCTTACGATAGTCTCCATGACCTGATCGTGAAGGAGCAATTTCTCAATGCCTGTCACAAGGACATGGCGACCCATTTATGATTACAAAAGCTGCAGGGGAGGAACAGCCTGAAAATATAGTCAATCTCATAACTCAAGATTATTGGAGTTAGGCGAGAGAGATCTTCTTCTTTCTGTGATCAGGATCTTACGGAAAAAACCGGGAGCATCCAGATAGATCCAGGAAGTCAAAACGAGCATGAGACAGGACGGGACTCCACGTCACTTTCTGTCGGTGGGGGAAGGGATCTTCAAATCTTTGTTTCCCAGTGCAACGCTGCTACAGACACCAGACTGCTAACTGTCCTTCGAATCCAAAGTGCGGACAGCAGAGCAATACGGACAATTTTTATATATTGATGTATGCAGCGTTTCGGTCAATGTTTGAATTTTTCGACAGATGTGGTGTGCGTCTTTTTCAGTTTATTTAGTCGACTTGTGCAAACCCTTGATCAAGCGGGTTGTGCTGTGTGCGGCTTTGTGGCGGAATGTCATTATTCGAATGAGACCGAGCGCACAGCTACTCTTTCGGATGTGCAAGAGTACATGACCGATGGCCAACTTCTCCTTGCCAGCGGAAAATCCATCCCCGTCATAGCCAGTGCAGCTGTAAACGTCCAGAACATGCCTACTGATAAAAAAATCACCAACAACAACAGTGTAACACTGGCATAGGCGCATCGTCCAACTCCCAGATGACCGAGCACAATCATGGGGGACTTGGGATATTTGTGTAGCTGGTAGTCGCTCACCTGGGACGTGTGCGTCAGGACGCGTGTTCAGACTAGACCCCTTTTGCATACCCTCATCCGAGGGAATAGAAATACTGTATTTTGTTGTAATTTGCTCCTACCTGATACTTGCACGTGACCTAATAGTTTTTGTCTGAAAGCCTGGGTTTTTTCTAAGTCGTTTTACCACGTCACAAACGTTTGAAGATAGATCTACCATTATTGTGTTGCGATAACACCAGTGACTGGCATGTTAAATCATTTTATGAGGAAATACTTTCTTTCCTTTTTTTGTGTAAACGAAGATTTGGAGCTATTTCTCTGTATGCATATACTTCTACACAGTATTTATTGGACGTTGGACTGGAGCCACACAGAGTGACCAGCGTGCGTCTGATGATGACCTTCACAGATCCAAACAGCTTTAGCACACTTTGCTGTCAACCAAAAATGGCCCTCCTACATAGAGCGGAAGACAGTATTGCAGAAAGACTTTCGCCTTGCCCTACAAGTATAAGTCAAAGTGGTACTGTACCCTTTCACGGAAAATGTTCTTTGGAAATACCGAGTTATTAGTCCCTGTTCTACATCATCGTGTAGTGTTCCCAAACCTCAACCTATTCTACGACAGGCTACTATTTGCCCTCTTGTACAGTTCTTGTCACTTTTTGTGGTGTATATTGCGTTTGTGTTGCCAGCTTGTTCCTCACTTGTATACATGTGTACTTTGGACTGTGCTGCAGCGTTGACCAGATGTACTCCTTGTGCAGTCAAACATGTTGTATCCGTACCCTTGTATTCTTTACATGTCTTTTTTTTTAACCTGCGGCTTTTTAGCCGAGTCTCCAGCAATTGATAATTATTAGAGAGAGTTAACAACAACAATAACAACACTGGGAACACGTAATAATAATAATAATAATAATAATAATAAGAAGAAGAAGAATAAGAATGAAACTACCACTACTAATCATGACCGTAATACTAATACAGGTTGGATGCTATCACGCGCTTTACCTTCAATAAAACTGGAAGCGCGGAGCGACCTAATGAGATCGCTAGTACAGAAAGCGGAGGCCAAATCGATGTTTATGTTTTAAACGTAGAGTGACTGCATCCAGTGACAGGGAAGGGAGGGGGGAAACCGGAGTAACTGGTGAAAAGCCCTCGGTTCCTGAAAGGTCTTGTACCTAAGTCACGTAAGTTGATTTGAACCCGCGACCTTAGGCATAGGAGACCAGCACACCCACCCTTCCCCCCTCACTCCCATTTCACTCCCCCTTCTCCCGCCGCCCCCTCTCTCCCTTTACCCCTTCACGCCGTAGTAACTGTTGCTACCCGGCCACACCCCATTTGCGAAGAGGTCAGACGAAACCGTTGGTTTTATTATAAAAGCATGTGTACTGGGGACGTTAAAATACATCCTGATATAAAGGCAAACTTTATGTAAACTGTTGCGACAGTCTGGTGTATTAAGCGCACTGACGTGCGATGGTACTCGACCAAATTAAGTTCAAAGCCAACGCATCCAGTGTATGTTTGGTTTGAGCACAAAAAGTAGGCCTACCGCACCGACACGACAGTTTCACTTGACTGAACACTTAAATCAGGTGGTTCGTTAAAGAGTGTGTATGCCAGTGTGAGACGGAGTGAGTGCGAATCGTTTGGTGTAGCCATTTTTAAAAAATATGTTTTAATTATTAACATTATTAGTTCCCGAGAAATAGCTGGGGAAACTGTTGCGTTTGGCTCTGTCCGTCCGCCCATTTGCGCGTGAGCACTTTTCTTTGAAACTAATGGACTGGTTTGTTTGAGTTTTTTTTTTACAATTTGGTGTTTCTGTTCATGTTCATGCATAAGGTTAAAGGACAGGTTGCAAGATTAGGCTTCGCCTAAAATTTAGTTTTGGCAACTTCCACTTACTTTAAACGTAGCGACAGTAATCGCAGGGTTTGATCGTTGCAATTCGACCTCAACGTTAGACAGTTAATTCTTGTTTTCTTCGTCTCGCCTGAGCACAGTTTAAATTTACCGTAAAACGTACTAGGGTACAGTGGCGGGTAAGGCAGACAGAGACCCCCAGCGGCGCACACAACATAGTGGCCAACATTGTTTCAATGTTTGGCCACTGCTGTTTGATGATAGCCAGCCTCGCCCCTAACCCTGTTTGGGTAAGTAGGCAGTTTTGGTTGCTGGACTTCTGTCTGTCTCGTGCCCTAGACGGCGGAGGAGCGAGCGCCAGCAAGCACTAGGTCCTTCTCTCCCATCCCCGATCGCTCAGGATGGTGCTCAGTTGTCTGTGGCGTCAGACGGTGCGCCTAAAGAGAGCAAGTGAGCGCTTCGGGCGGCTGGTGTTAGATCCTGTATCGGCCAGCGCCTTGAGCAGCTCTTGAGCTGGACAAGCGCTATATAAGAACGGTTGAAAGTCTTGAAAGCTTCTGGTCCCTGTGATGGTAATCGTGTACAGCTAACAGGACACTCTTGTAAAAAAAAAATTCCCAAAACTATCTATAGTGTCGATTAATGAATTAGTGGTTGCATTTGCGAACACTAACTCAAGCGAAAGAAATTACCTAAAATATATTGTTTTTATTAGATACCTTAATATAATTATACATGCATTTTTTATTAGATTGTATTTTGGTGTAAGAAAGCGATATAGAATGTATTTTGGTGTAAGAAAGCGATATAGAATGCATTTTGGTGTAAGAAAGCGATATATAATGTATTTTGGTGTAAGAAAGCGATGTAGAATGTATTTTGGTGTAAGAAAGCGATATAGAATGTATTTTGGTGTAAGCGATGTAGAATGTATTTTGGTGTAAGAAAGCGATGTAGAATGTATTTTGGTGTAAGAAAGCGATGTAGAATGTATTTTAGTGTAAGAAAGCGATATAGAATGTATTTTGGTGTAAGAAAGCGATATAGAATGTATTTTGGTGTAAGAAAGCGATATAGAATGTATTTTGGTGTAAGAAAGCGATATAGAATGTATTTTGGTGTAAGAAAGCGATATAGAATGTATTTTGGTGTAAGAAAGCGATATAGAACGGAAAAGGTAGACGGGGGTAGAGAGGGGAGGTAATGTTGCCCTATATGCTTGATTTCTAGACTTGTCTAATCTGGGATACTACACGTACAATATCTGTTGGGGTTTTATGGTTGTCTTACAATAAGACTGGCACGTTTTGGAACCAGTGACATTAATATTATAGAGACCTTTATTTCATTCAACTTTCAAGAGAGCAGAATAAGAAACTAAAAGGGTTACCCAAAAGAAGATAGGGGGAGGGGATGGGATGTGTAGTGGGTTTTGTCCTCTTTTGCTTGTCTTCTTAAAGGCTCTTCTCCCCTAGTCTGTTGATCTTAAAGCTTAAATTGAGGGCTGTTACACTTTGTGCCAGATAATTCCTAAGTCGTGCTGCCTGCCTGAAGATTAAGTTGGGTGGTTGCGCCAGCTCTATGGGCAACCATGAAAGTGTACAACATCAGCCCTAAAATCATAGAAGTCATCAAAAGCCTGTATGACAAGGCTACCAGTGCAGTCCTCCATAACAGCGTCATCGGGAACTGGTTCAGAACAACAATCGGTGTGCGTCAAGGATGCCTACTCTCTCCAACACTCTTCAACATCTTCCTAGAGCGCATCATGTCAGATGCTCTTGCAGATCACGAAGGCACAGTCAGCATAGGGGGCAGAGCAATCTCCAATCTTCGTTTTGCGGATGATATTGATGGATTGGCTGGAGAGGAACAAGAACTTGAACAGCTTGTACAGAGGCTTGACACCACCTCCAGAGCTTATGGAATGGAAATAAGTGCAGAGAAGACCAAAATGATGACCAACAACACCAATGGCATCAACACGGACATCAAAGTACAAGGCCAATCCCTCAACACAGTGCACAGCTTCAAATATTTAGGAGCCATTGTGTCAGACAATGGGTCTCGACAGGAAGTCCTCTCCAGGATCGCACAAACAACTGCTGCCCTGACAAGGTTGAAGCCCATTTGGAAAGACAGAACCATCAGTCTACATTCCAAAGTAAGACTGCTGCGATCTCTGGTCATCTCCATCTTCCTATATGCTTGCGAAGCATGGACCCTCACAGCAGATCTCCAACGAAGAATACAAAGCATGGAGGTGAGGTGCTACAGAAGACTTCTGTGCATTTCCTATACCCAACACATCACCAACGTTGAAGTCCGACAGACCATCACACAAGCCATTGGACAACACGATGACCTGCTCACAGTGGTGAAGAAACGGAAACTCCGATGGTATGGCCACGTCACCAGATCATCAGGCCTTGCAAAGACCATTCTGCAAGGCACAGTGCAAGGAGGTAGAAGAAGGGGGAGACCGAAAAAGAGGTGGGAGGACAACATTCGAGAATGGACTGGTTTGACACTGAGCGAAGCCATGAGGGCTGCTGAGGACAGAGAAAGATGGAGTATGCTGGTTAAGCGATCATCTGTGGTGCCCCTACGACCTTCGGGTTATGGGACAGGATAGGATAGGATAGGATAGGTTGCGCCAGAGAGGACTGGCTGTGATTCGGAACCGGTGACATTAATATAATTATATATATAGTAGGTCCATTTTTAACTCCAGAGGGTGGAAGAAGAAAATTAGAGGAGGGCTGGTGGATGGAGCTGGGGTTATGGAGAAAAGGAGCGCTTTTGTCCTCCAAGCAGGGTTAGTCAACAGGCATTGATGCCGTGGGGTTAATTGAAAAAGGGGGTAGGTAGGTAGGTAGAGAAAGCTCGGATAGGAAGGTATAGACTAGGACAACACGCTACAGCGCTTGCCACACCTACCTACATATCAGCGGGCGACGATGAACACTGAGCTTCATGCAACTCCCCGTGCACTCCAGTTGCCAAACGCTGGCTGTCCCGAGTGTCACGGCAGCTCCACCCAACTGCTTTTGTGTTAATTGTGTTAAGGTAGAAAACTCTCGTCACTGACTGCCTGAATTAAAGGGTAAACAGTGTGGAGAAAGACATTTCTACACCAGCCTCGTTAGGTGAGAGCTCTGCTGTTTTTAAGTTTGGTTGAATATTATTATGAATGTTTGTTTGGCCTTAGTGCGGTAAATAGCAGTTCTGTGTTCTATTACATCGGTATTGTCCGCTTTGTACATTTCGGTTCTGTTGTTTCGTTTCTGCCAGCATATCACTAGACTGGATATATTGAATGTTTTTTTCCCTTATCTTTTCGTTTAGTTCGCCATGGACGAACATGAAAACAGATGCTCTTGCAGTGCTGTGTACACACAGCTTTGCTGTGATGTTACGTCTAAATGTAATTAGTGCTCTCTTGTGTGGTGCAGTGGGTTAAGGGGACAAAAAGGCACACTGCTTCTGTTTGTGCTTTCTGATCGGTGACATTTTCACCGTGCAATTCTCAGGTAAATTTTCCAGAGGTGATTTTTTTTTTAAATGGAAGTTTGGCAATCCATATTTCTTTGTATTAGTCCTTTGACAGTGTATTCGGGGACGGTACAAGTTTGGCACCGCCAGCTAAGAGAATGGAACGTTGTAGCATGTGTACGGGGCGGTTTTACACTACTTCTCACTTTGATATTTACATAGTCCTTTTTCTGCGTCACGGTGTATGATTTGTGCGGATTGACGCACCCGAGTTTTGCCTGCGTAACACATGCATGCATGCATGTCTCATATCATACATACCCGTACGCATGGCATTTAGCCTAGGCACGCCGCTGATTCATGACGGGACGACCTGCAAGGCTTGATTTTACTTCACTTTGATTCAGAGTACCGGTTTGAATAAATAGGAAACGACAAACGCTGCGCTAACATCAGTCAACAAGAATAAAAGAAATGGTTTGTGAAGCCTTTGACCTGTCAACTTTTCAAGTTAATCAGATTATAACATTTGATACAACAAGTAACTTTTGACATATAGAATCGAAGGTGGCGGGTTGAGGTATCAGTCATTTGGAACTATATATTTTAGTGTTACATAAACACTGTATTGTCAATGCTACATGTGCTGAATGTACTCCATATGTGTACTGGAGTATTCGAGTGTAGTACTGTTTAGTAATGCTGTTTGATTGCCGACGGCTCGGCCTTTGTGTTTCCATTGTTTTGCGGCGTTTTTGTATTACTCTAAAACTCCAACGAACTGTTTAATATGCTGTGACGAAAGCACGAAGCCAATATTATGTTATTTAAGGGCTATATAAAAATAAAACGTCAATGCCTTCATTCACACCCAGTGGACCAGAAGGGGTTTATTATAGTTGAAAAAGACACGCCACTATTACAGGTACGATGGTATCATTATGTTGTGTTGGGTACCGATATGTTTGTGTCACCATCGCTAGTCTACTGTAAACCCCCGTTGGGGTGCCGGGTGTTTCAGTATAAATAGTATCCCCACTTTCTGGAAATTTAGTGCTTTAAATTCCCACTGTCGCTGTCTTTCTCATTTGCTCTTTCTCATTCCTGCTCTGTTCTATCAATCTGCTATACTATCTTCTTTTTCGCTAGACCAGTCATCTACCTTTTTTCTTGAAAACTTTCCGGGACAAGACTCCTTATTTGTGTATGAGGTCTGTTGGATCAGTTTGGGAATATTGGACGCTTTCTGCCAGGTGGTCACTAGGGCTTCCTATGATGTTATTATTTAGCAATGTAGGCATTTTATATGTACGTGTTTTGTTGATAATTTATAATGATGTTTGTATTCTATTTTGTTTTTGTAAACGGGGGTTCGATAAATTAGAGTACAGCCTCAGCGTCCCCTTCGTGGGATGTCTTTATTGTAAAGTGAGTGACTGGTGGAGAGCTTTCAGTTTTACCACTAGGGTTGATTCAGCAGATCTTTTATGCGGATCAGGGGTTGTCCGGTCCTGATTTGGCTCGGAAGAGTCCGCTGGACCTAAAGCAATAATCATGTAATGTAGTCTACTGTAATAGTAAATAACAGTCAACGGTGGTGGGCGAGAGGGGAGTGGTAGAGAGGGGGCATGGCTGGTGGTGCAGTTGTTTAAGGCGCCTGTTTTCTATGGCGAAAGCCCGCTTGGAATACTTCAAGGGACGAACTTGCTTGACTTGCTAGGTATAAGAAATTTTTCAGGTCATCGAAGGCTTTCTCTGGGTACTCCCGTTTCCTCCCTCCCTTTAATACTGATATTGAGTGCAGTCAATGAATAAAAAATGTTAAATTTATGTTCGTTCCGCCTTTTAATAGAGATCTCCCTGTCTTTACACCACATGTTTGAGTAATAGATGTGTGGTTGCTTTGTGTTTGAAACATGTGAGCGTGTATGTTGGTACAGTTTTGACCCTGACTGGTAAGTGTTTTATTATTTAAGTTTTTTTTTGGGGGGGTGGGGGTGACGGGTGAGGAGGGGGGACGACGCGTATATCGCATCCATTATTACGAGTTATGCTACATCAATGAGAAATTGACTTTCTTTTTTACTTTTGACTTTTGAAACTTTATTGTCCCTTTTTATCGGGAAATTCTGGGCTGGCCTAAACGTGGGGAAGATGTAGTCGCAACCTGTGGCGCGCCCTAACCCAACCTAGCTAATATTAGTTGTGTTTTTTAAATTTTGCTGGGAGATGGGGGGAGGGGAGAGGAGGGTGAGGAGAAGCAAACCGAAGTACCCGGAGAAAACCCCCGAGACGAGTCGGAAGTAAATACTATCCAAAGAAACAACACCCAGAGGCAGGATCGATCCCACACCTGTCAGGCGCAATGATAGTTATTCCCACCTTAGACCACGCGGCTACAAGGCTCACTAGGAACAGCTTGTATTTTAGTGCATCTTAATATGAATCTGGTGAATGTCGTTACCTCGTCATGTGAGGACACTAATAATCAGGTAATAAAAGGTAGACTGTAGGAATCAGGGGCAGAGTACAAATTAATAGGACAATGAATAGCATCAAGCCGTGAGGTCTGCGTGCCAGGTAACGACTGCTAGCATGGCAGTAGTGTGACTTTACATTTCTCGCATTTCTGACAGTGTTTTGCAGCCCATCATGTTGTTTGTCTTGCTAATAAGAGAAAGGAAGGTATTTTTAGAGGTAGGTTTTGATGTGAGCGGGAGGTTATGGTGCGCGTGTGGGGAGAGAGGGGGAGGGGGGGGGGGAGAGGTGGAAGTGAAGGTTTCGTGAATGACGAAGTGGGCAGAGTTAATTACGAAATTGTTAGTTTTAACGTGCTTTCTTTCCTTGGGTTCATTTTTGTGTTTTAAAAAAAATTGAAATAGAAATGTAAATAAATAGAAATAAGAGAGCGCGTGCGCGCATACTTGCGTTTGTGTCACGTGCGTGTTTGTAAATGTGTGTGGTGTGTGTTTGTGCATGTGTGCTTGCATACAACGGTAATCTGGGATTCGTTTAACGGCGTCTGGGAGTACGTGTTTTGATATTAACGTGCTGTACTTTTGTAGGTATCTCTTGTATGCTCCCCCGTTGGGGTGCCGGGGGTTTCCAGTATAAATAGGTCTAGTATCCCCACTTTCTGGAAATTTAGTGCTTTAAATTCCCACTGTCGCCGTCTTTCTCATTTGTTCTTTCTCATTCCTGCTCTGTTCTATCAATCTGCTATACTATCTTCTTCTTCGCTAGACCAGTCACCTACCTTTTTTCGTGAAAACTCTTCCGGGACAAGACTCCTTATTTGTGTGTGAGGTCTGTTGGATCAGCTTGGGAATATTGGACGCTTTCTGCCAGGTGGTCACTAGGGCTTCCTATGATGTTATTATTTAACAATGTAGGCATTTTATTTGTATGTGTTTTGTTGATAATTTATAATGATGTTTGTATTCTATTTTGTTTTTGTAAACGGGGGTTCGATAAATTAGAGTACAGCCTCAGCGTCCCCTGCGTGAGATGTCTTTATTGTAAAGTGACTGGCTGGTGGAGAGCTTTCAGTTTTACCACTAGGGTTGATTCAGCAGATCTTTTACGCGGATCAGGGGTTGTCCGGTCCTGATTTGGCTCGGAAGAGTCCGCTGGACCTAAAGCAATAATCATGTAATATAATGTAATCTCTTGTATGCATGTTTGCCATTTTATTTCGTATAAGCGTTTATTATGGGGTCCATTTTAAAAAAAATTGGGACCAACTCTACACACGGCCGCCCAGGATTGTGCTAAGTTGTCTGAGCGTTTGACTTCCCCCCAAAGCCTGCAAGTGGGCGCATCCAGCGGTGTAAGTTGGAGCCTGTATCGGCCATCGCCTTGAACAGCTCTTGAGCTGGAAAAGCGCTATATAAGAATAATTAAATTTAATATTGTATTGACCATAGTGAAGGGTTTTGTAGACTTTCGGGGTGGGTGTTCACTGTCATTCTGACCTTTTCTGCGCGGAGGGAGCGTTTGTCATGCTCCGTTTTTTGGCCATATATTGTACCTGAAGTTGCTGCTCGGAGGCTTGCATGACCCGAGGCAACGTTTTTTCATATTAGTTAGCTGGAACGTGAGGAGGTTTGTTATTATTTCTGTCCGAGTGGGCGAGTCCTGCTTGCTTGGCAGGTTTCTTCCATTATTGATGTGATCAGTAGGCTGATTCCATAATTAATATGTAGTAGCAGTAGTAGTAATAGGTTGATCCCATTATTGATATTCTTCTTCTTCTTCGTAAGACTGTGGATACCCCGTATTCGAGGAAAATTATTCCACAACTTTGACGTGCGCAGCCAAGGTGCATGCTGGGTGTGTTCTTGTCACCGGCACTCACCCGTCTAGGACATGAGCGTCAGGATCTTTAAAGTCCGTTATGATGGAATGTATGCGACACAGACTAGACCTCGGTTTATACTCTCATCCGAAGGAGTAGGAAACGGGAGTAAAGTGTCTTTCCCAAGGACACAACACAATGCCCCGGCCTGGGCTCGGACCCGGGACCTTCAGATCCGCAAGCCAAAGCCCTACCATTAGGCCCCCGTGCTTCCCTGTGATATGCAGCAGTAGTTGCAGTAGCTGTTGTTATTGTTGTGTATGATGTGTAGTAGTAGTAGTACCAACAATTTGACAGATCGATTTGTCATTGCTCCCAGAGGCTGCTTTAAGTAGGCACATCGAGTAGCTTGAGTTAGATCCTGTATCTTGCCAGCGCCTTGAGCAGCTCTTGAGCTGGAAAAAGCGCTTTATAATAAGGACGTTTATAACAACGTGAATTGTCTGCAGCTTTCTTCTCAAAAGAACGATAAAACAATTAAATTAAATTCAAAATTGCTGTAATTGCGTCCCTTTATTTATCCCTTTGTTTCTCAAGTTCTGGTAGGCAGTATATAGTTTCTAATAAATTATGCTTGAAGTAAGCCTTGTAATAGTCTTATCTACTCCTTATTTGTTATCATTAAATATAGTATTTAAGATGAAGAAGGTTTTAATTTAAATGCTGCATGTTTAAAAAAAATAAAAATAAAATAGGCTAGAGAGCGCGGATGTGCAAACTTTTGCAGAGTAGGGAGTTTACTTGCCTCCCTTTGATAGAAATTGAATTGCCTTTGGTTATGCTTTGCGTCTCTTTGGATTTATTGCTATCTCTATTGGTTTAAGCTGTGCGTTTTTGTAAGAAGGGGCGAAGAGGATTTATATCTTTCTAATGCGTTTACAGAATTGAATTAGCTTTAGGTTTCGCTATTTATGAAATTTTGAGAGAGAGAGAGAGAGAGAGAGAGAGAGAGAGAGAGAGATTTAAAGCCAATAATAAGTTGGTGATAATAAAGAGGGCAATTAATTTTGTACAGAGTGTATATATGGTTTGTGGTCGATTGTAAAAATCTAAACATTGCACTGCAGCAAACGTGTGTATGGTATACAAGGCATAGTGGTTGGTTTACAAATAATAATAATTAGGCCTGTAGTCACCGCTCAAATGTACATAATCTTAATAGCCTAATGAATACAAATTCTTCTAAGAAGAGAAAAAATTTATGTCGATATATTGATATTATTTTGTCACTGTTAAAGTAGTATGATTGGCTTGAAGAACCTTTTTTCTCATTTGTGTAATAAGTTGTGTGCGTATATACGCCTGGCGGAATTCCCAGATTATTTATATTATACTTATTGTAATAAATGCATGGACTGATCAGTGATGTGATCACAGTTTTATTTTATTTCGCGCTTATTTTGCTAATTGAATTGAATTGAATTGAATTTTGCTAGGTCTCTGAAGTTATTTGTTTGAATTGGCTGAAAGCCCCTGGGAGGCTAGAACCTTGAATACACTTGAAACTTCAGGAAGAAACGTCTACAATTCAAAGCTGATCAGTTCGTTTGACCCATTGGTATCCTCTGTCACCGTGACAACAATGCCTTTTTTAAAGTTATATTGTTGTCACAACTGCAACGAAATATACTGGGGCAAGCGTGAAAGTGTGAAGCAGTTTGGACCTGCCAGTAGCTTACTGCCGTTCACCCGACAACTCCCCACTCCCCAACACCACCTTCCCCCACCCACCTACCCAGTTTGATTTTTTTTTCTCTGTGAACCTCCCACCCGCTCTCCTTTCTCGGTCACTTTTGATCTAGTTCTTAATTCAACTTTCTTCTTGTTCTCACGCTTTTCATAAGAGTACAAGAACAGTGTCACTGAGGACTGGCCGTTGTGCAGTTAGTTGTGTGTGCACGCAGAACTAGGTTATTGTATTCATTCAATCACCATGCAACCATCAGGCTTTTGCAGCTCAATGCGTTTTGTAGTTCAGCAAGCTTTGGACGCTTCTCGAATGGCACGTTTTGGCCAGCAAGTAGAGCAGAAATCAGATTAGAATGATAGATAAATAGTAATTAAATATACATTCAATCTATGTTTGGTTTTTGGTGCATACTTCGTTCATGACACTGTGTAAGCATCTTGAATTCATGTGTGCGCTCATTTCTACAAATATAATCCCCAAAGTTCGTAACGATTGTCAAAAGGTTGAAACTCCGTTGTTGTGAAAAATTGATAGTGCGGACGTTCTCGTGCATGTCATTCACTCCGTGACTTTGGCTTTCAACTGTTGTTGGTGTTTTTCAAACTAAAAGTTAACATTTGCAAATTTCTTTCTGGAATTGTTCGTAAACAAACGATGGTGACTTCTGATAAGGTCAGGCATTTTGTAAATCTAGTTCTGTGATTACACGGTTGTGTTTCTTCTTGTTCTTCTCCCTGTTGTTTTTCGTCTTTATTTTTGATTAGGTATTTGCAGATTAAGATTCTCTTGTTTTTTTTGGTGTTTTTTTTACCTTGGTATATTTCAGTACTGTAATGCCACACTGCCTTCTTCATCTGACTGAAAACATTTGTTGATGTTTGAACACAATCTGTTTAGATATAAATACTTAGTATGACTGCTCCAGATTATAGAAACATCAAAGCATAATCTTGTTGTTGTTGTTCTTCTTTGTTGTTGTTCTTCTTCTTCTTCTTCTTCTTCTTCTTCTTCTTCTTCTTCTTCTTCTTCTTCTTCTTCTTCTTCTTCTTCTTCTTCCTCCTCCTCCTCCTGTATTCTCATACTTCCTTGCGACCTTTATGATTGGTGGAAAAGTCGAAAGCGCTCGTTTCTACATGACATGAAATTTAATTCGCCTTTTTCTGTCGAAGTTGAATAGCTGGCGACATGCTCTGTCTTTTTGTAATTGTGAATTATGTTCAAGCGAGGTATTGTGTTGTAAAGTTCAGCAACGAATAACGAGTTATCTCGCAGCTTCAAGTCATCCTTTTCATAAAGAATTAAGAGAAAATGTCAACACCTGCTGAATAATGTATAGTCGATACAAAAATGAAAATGTTGCTTTTTTTAACCCATGGAACACCTGCTGCACCTTTTGTGCCTCTTCGAAAGTGTAACTGATTAGCTAGAGTTTTTGCAATACTATACCTCCTAATGTCATTTTTAAGGTGTTGTGTTATTTAAAGGATAGTAATACTAATTTTAGTTTAATTTGATAACTTTTTTGTGGTGATTTTCCATTAGCGTGGTTTAAACCTATTACATTCGTTTGGCACGCCTCCTCGGAAGTAAAGTCGAAAACCCCGATTAGGGTTAGTTTGTTAATAGGATTCAACTCTGCTTCTAGGATATAACCAATTTAAAAAAAAAAGATTAATGGTGTTGCTCAGTGGTTATCTACATCATGTTACCCTTGCTGGCAGGAGGGAGGGAGAAAATGAGCTCGCATCTCGGAAATTGTGTTTCTCGCAGAAATCGTTTTTTTTTGTACACTGACTCTTCTTTTAAAGTCTTTGGTTGGTTTTCCTCCCGTGTCGCTGCAGCAGCACGCTGAAGATCCCGACCATTCTGTCAAAAATGGGAAGATAAGCCTGGCATCATTGAAGGTGACTAAATAGTCTCGGGCGTTTGACAACATTACGTAGATACTGCAGGTACGTAGCTACAGCAGGTACGTAGATACATCAGCTTGAATCAGGTGTTGATTTCGGTAGATACTGCAGGTACGTAGATACTGCAGGTACGTAGATACAGCAGGTACGTAGATACATCAGCTTGAATCAGGTGTTGATTTCGGTAGATACTGCAGGTACGTAGATACTGCAGGTACGTAGATACAGCAGGTACGTAGATACATCAGCTTGAATCAGGTGTTGATTTCGGTCTGCGCATTGAGCAGCTTAAGTTCCATTTTTTAAAGCTTGGTTACGCGTTTGATCCAACATTTGCTTCTGTGCACGGCGACAGGATTATTTCCTTGAATGCGTGCAACGGAAGAACGTTTTTTGTAATTTCGGGTCGACTCTACCTGGGACTTTTGTTATTAATTGTTTGCACATTCCCTAGTCTCATTGATGATATTAAGTCTTTTTCTTTCTTTCTTATTCTGTTCCCTTTGTAAACGTTTGCTTAGTATCCGTACTTTCTGGAAAATTATTGCTTTAAATTCCCACTGTCGCTGTCATTGTCATTTGTTCTTTCTCATTCCTTCTGTTCTATCAAATATTTTCTTCGCTAGACCAGTCACATACTTTTTTTTTTCTTGAAAACGCTCCCAAAACTCCTCATTTGTGTATGGGGTCTGGTGGGTCAGCTTGGAAATATTGGACTCTTTCTGCCAAATGGTCACTAGGGCTTTCTATGCTATTATTTAGCGATGTAGGCATTTTTATGTATGTGTTTTGTTACTATTTTATAATGTTTATATTATAATTTGTTTTCGTAAACGGAGGTTCGATAAATTAGAGTACAGCCTCAGCGTCCTCTGCATGGGATGTCTTTATTGTAAAGTGGCTGGCTGGTGGAGTGCCTTCAGTGTTATCATTAGGGTTGTTTCAGCAGATCTTTTATACGGATAAATAGTGAGTCCTCTTTCAACCAAGTTGTGGTTCTGATTCTGCTCTTTGCAGTCCGCTGGACCTTGTAACAATGAAAAACTAATTAACTTGTTTTGATAGACCCAATTTCCATGTTAAGCTCTTCCCTCTTGTAAGTGAAGTTTTGTTTGTTTGGATAGATTGCCCTAACTTGTAAAACGTTATTTAGGCAGAGTGTGTATGCCCTAATTTGTAGAACGTTATTTAGGCAGTGTATATATGCCCTAATTTGTAGAACGTTATTTAGGCAGAGTGTGTATGCCCTAATTTGTAGAACGTTATTTAGGCAGAGTGTGTAAGCCCTAATTTGTAGAACGTTATTTAGGCAGTGTGTGTATGTCCTGATTTGTAGAACGTTATTTAGGCAGTGTATGTATGCCCTAATTTGTAGAACGTTATTTAGGCAGTGTATGTATGCCCTAATTTGTAGAACGTTATTTAGGCAGTGTATGTAAGCCCTAATTTGTAGAACGTTATTTAGGCAGTGTGTGTATGCCCTAATTTGTAGAACGTTATTTAGGCAGAGTGTGTAAGCCCTAATTTGTAGAACGTTATTTAGGCAGTGTGTGTGTCCTAATTCGTAGACCGTTATTTAGGCAGTGTGTATATGTCCTAATTTGTAGAACGTTATTTAGGCTGTGTACACGAATGTATGCCCTAATTTGTAGAACGTTATTTAGGCAGTGTGTATGTCCTAATTTGTAGAACGTTATTTAGGCAGTTTATGTATGTCCTAATTTGTAGAACGTTATTTAGGCAGTGTGTATGTCCTAATTTGTAGAACGTTATTTAGGCAGTGTGTGTATGTCCTAATTTGTAGAACGTTATTTAGGCAGTGTGTGTAAGCCCTAATTTGTAGAACGTTATTTAGGCAGTGTGTGTAAGCTCTAATTTGTAGAACGTTATTTAGGCAGTGTATGCATGCCCTAATTTGTAGAACGTTATTTAGGCAGTGTGTGTAAGCTCTAATTTGTAGAACGTTATTTAGGCAGTGTGTGTAAGCTCTAATTTGTAGAACGTTATTTAGGCAGTGTATGCATGCCCTAATTTGTAGAACGTTATTTAGGCAGTGTGTGTAAGCTCTAATTTGTAGAACGTTATTTAGGCAGTGTGTATGTCCTAATTTGTATAACGTTTTTAGGCAGTGTATGTATGCCCTAATTTGTAGAACGTTATTTAGGCAGTATGTGCATGTCCTAATTTGTAGAACGTTATTTAGGCTGTGTACATGTATGTATGCCCTAATTTGTAGAACGTTATTTAGGCAGTGTGTGTATGTCCTAATTTGTAGAACGTTATTTAGGCAGTGTATGTATGTCCTAATTTGTAGAACGTTATTTAAGCAGTGTATGTATTGCCCTAATTTGTAGAACGTTATTTAAGCAGTGTATGTATTGCCCTAATTTGTAGAACGTTATTTAGGCAGTGTATGTATTGCCCTAATTTGTAGAACGTTATTTAGGCAGGGTATGCATGCCCTAATTTGTAGAACGTTATTTAGGCAGTGTATGTATTGCCCTAATTTGTAGAACGTTATTTAAGCAGTGTATGTATTGCCCTAATTTGTAGAACGTTATTTAAGCAGTGTATGTATTGCCCTAATTTGTAGAACGTTATTTAAGCAGTGTATGTATTGCCCTAATTTGTAGAACGTTATTTAGGCAGTGTATGTATTGCCCTAATTTGTAGAACGTTATTTAGGCAGTGTATGCATGCCCTAATTTGTAGAACGTTATTTAGGCAGGGTATGCATGCCCTAATTTGTAGAACGTTATTTAGGCAGGGTATGCATGCCCTAATTTGTAGAACGTTATTTAGGCAGGGTATGCATGCCCTAATTTGTAGAACGTTATTTAGGCAGTGTATGCATGCCCTAATTTGTAGAACGTTATTTAGGCAATGTATGCATGCCCTAATTTGTAGAACGTTATTTAGGGAGAGTGTGCGTATGCTTTTTTTTTTCCTGTGAAGTTTGACTCGGAAGTCTTGTTAGTGTGAACCGAGGTCTAGTCTGTGCACCCAAGCCTTCTACCGCGCAGACTTTAAAGATACTGACGCTCATGTCCTGGATGGGCGAGTGCCAGGTGCACCAACACACCCAGCATACATTCACTATAGGTCATGTTCCCCCTGTCCTGTGTAGCGCTGCTCTTGCGTCTGCCGTGCTGTCGTAGAGAAAGAAGGCAGCCCAAATTTCGTCAGTGCGAGTGACAAATAAAATCCCCAAATAATTTTTTTTAAAATCAGCTGATGATAGATCCCGGTTTTGTATATAACGTTGTTTAAACAGTCATCATGCTGCGCTGCTGACACCAATGTACACCTCGTGGTAGGACAAAGCTTTCTCCCAGACAGTAAGTAGTAGTGCACATAGAGACGACCTCAGCTGGTGCCTTGTGTGAAATGAAGTTCGAGTAAGAAAGCGCCTAGAGGTCTGTTGGCCCCGTCGTAACTCTGCAATGTACTACCTGTATACTGCACTTTTTTTTGTAGCATAGTAGTCCATGGCGGGCCTGCCCCTTACACGGTGCGCAAGAATGAGGCAAGTTTGGCGCCTTGGATGACTGAGCTTCGATCCCGACTTTATCTAGACTAGTTTAGTTTTGGGGAGAAAAGAGTGGGAGGGAAATGGGGGGGGGAAGGGGAGGAGTGTGATATATTCTAGGGCTTGACAGGCAGTTCTATTGGCTGGTGAGTGCAGGATGTAAGTCTTGAGTACTGTGGCCAGTGGTGGTGGCCTGATAGCACAGAGGGTAGTGAGCTGGTTTACTATGTCAAAGGTCGCGGGTTCGAGCCCCACGTGGGACGGTCCTACTTGACTTAGGTACGAGACTTTTTCAGAACACCGAGGGCTTTCTCCGGGTTCTCCGGTTTCCTCCATCCCTTCAATTCTAGTATTTGTATGGAGTCAATCTCAAATGTCAGGAACTAAAAATTGATTTCTCTTTCGCTTTCTGTTTAGCGATCTCTTCAGACGGCCGCGCTTTGAGTTCGATTGAAGAAAAAGCGCGTAATAACATCTATTATTATTATTATTATTATTATTATTATTATTATTATTATTATTATTATGATTATTATTATTATTATTATTATTATTATTATTATTATTATTATTATTATTATTATTGGTATTATGATTATGGCTATTAATCCATTCATTGGTAGGCATTATTATTATTAATCCATTTGAATCAACGACGTTGTGTTGGTTAAAAGCTTTTTTCTTTTGTTCTTATTTATCCTTCCCCGCCACCCAACACAAACCATCCACCCGGCTCCCCTTCCCACCCCTTTTCCTCCATCTCGCCGCCCACATGGGTGACAAATATGATCTATCTAAAATCTTAACCCTGACTTCTTCTTCTTCTTCTTCTTTTTCTTCTTCGGGACCAATTTGTCCTAACGAGTTTCCATTGGGACGTACTTAACGTATGCGCACTGAATGTAATGGAAGTTCAGCTTTTCATTGATGCTGTGTTTTGGATTTGGTTAACCTTAAATGTACTGTTGCAATCTTTATGAAAATGTGTCCTAACAATTTACTGCTATGAATGTTCGGTCGTAGCGTGTGCGAACACAAACTTACTCTTCTTGACAATGAAACTAATCTAAGGTCAACTCTCCTCCATTCATGGCTTTCAATGACATTATATTTGCACTAGGTTCTCTTCTTTTTTTTCACCCGGGTTGGTGAATGGTGCTGCTCAAGCCTTTGTCCAATGCATCCTGTATATCTAAACATGACTTCTTGTTTGTAGGACTCGAATCTTCTCTTCACAATAAATGTAATCTAAAAGGTGGACGTTTCATTCCAGGATGTGGCGTGGTAGCACGAGATCACTGGTGGTAAATGTTCAAACTCTGCAGTGCAGTGTAGTGTACTTACCTGTATGTAGTGCAGGTTTATCAGTCAGCGACAGTGGGACAAAAGATTGACAAAGTTGAATCTATTGCGGGTAGATTAGTGAGATACTAATGAGGTAAACGGGTGCCACGCTATCAGTCTGTCCAAATCCCCCCTTCCCCTCTTCCCTCGCCCCACCCCGTTTTACGCGTGGCTTTCTTTCCCTACACGGCAGAAGACTTTTTCTATAATTATCTGTCTCAGAATGACCCACATTGATCATGACTCTCTACAGAGATCCTTTTAATATTCACAGTGAGTGTTGCCTCACTGGGGAAAAAATAAGATAACAGCAAACACTGGCTCTTTCGAAAGTTTAGCTTTTTTTAAAATGAATAAATCCCGTAGTTGTGTGCCTGTTCATAGCAACAGCTAGCGAAGCTATAAATAGCATCTACCAAAGCCGGTAAGAGCCAGAACCAATAAAAATAATTGCCGGGTAAGGTTTTTCGTTTTAGGTTAATAACCCAGACGCTATCCTACCCCAGACACCGACGACGCACTCCTCTGCTTTGTGGTTCACTACAAAATAGTGTCATTGGTCACACTGTTACGTTTGCGACGCGCACGATAGTACGTGTGAGACGCGCACGATAGGACCGATCGTTTTGTTTAGCAGGGCATTCAATAACAGAGTGTATTAACCTTTGATTTGATTTTGCGTTGTTGTTAAAGAAGCTTGGTATAATGTTGATAATTTTCATTGGTCGATATTATTGGAGAATTTTCTAGGATTGCTTGTTTATTATTGATCGAAGCGTCTAGGTAGATCTAAGGGTAGCTGAGAATTTTTTGGACCGTAAAGAAAGTTGTATGACGTAAGACAGTGATGACGAATCTTATCGTGATTGGCTGTAAATGCGTCACGCTGGAATGTTCGAACGTTCTCTCGAGTATTAGAAAACTATATAATTGATGCACTGTGTCTGAAAAGGGTGAGAAAGTGAAAAGCGATTGAGCGATTGTATGCAGTTAATGATATATGCTGAATAAAGTTGGAAAACTTCATACGACGACACCTGCCTTGTTGCTGAGTGAACAGGTTGCGAGGATAAACGAATCTGGGTTACACTTACCAAGTTTCAAGCATCAGGGCTGAATCAACTACTGATTTTAAAAAAAACAGCAAAAACAGTGTAACATTGAGGGACCAAGCCGCGATCTACGCCATAGCCAAGGGTTCAACTGCGAACACAAGCGAGTCAACGTTACGAGAGGCAGTCATCGAGGGTAGCCGCCAACGAGTTGCGTCGGGAGGGGCCAACATAATGGGTCTACATCCCCGATAGATTCGGGTTGACTGCAAGGCCGTGTAGTCGCCGAAGAGTTGCTTCGTGAGCGAACAACAGACCGGGACTACGTGGCTGCCGCAAGACTACGTCGACGGACAGTCTCGGAGCTACATCGCCAGTATTACTGAGAGCGACGAGCGGACGTTGCGTCTACATCAGCACAGGAGCGTAGAAATCAACACCAGCGTGGTGCAGCGTCGCATACGACGAGGACAGCGGGGCCTGCGTCAGCGAAGGCGACTAGTGACAAGCATCAGCGCTACTGCAGAAAGCGTGCCGTTCTAGAGCAGTCTAGAAAGGTACAGCATAGTCAAGAACTTTCCAGAAATATGAAGATGGCTGACTTCTGGAAGAAAGGACTTGAACTGAATCTAAAAAGCAAACAGCTGACAGAGTACGTCAAGTCCCAGGAGAGGATACAAGAGAGAGAATTAGAGAAGCAGCGACGCCGAGACGAAAAGGACGAACAGTGTCAGCGGGAACAAAGAGAAGAACAACGTCGCCGAGAAGAAAGAGAGGACCAGCGTCGGCGTGACGAGATGCAAGAGAGACGATTAGAGGCTGAGCGTCAATACCAGCTAACCCCTTGGGGTCATGAGCAATCTTGCCACTGTAGATTGTTCTAACCTATAAAGGGAAAAGGGAAAGCCCCAGTTGAAATCCTGTCTTTCCTTTATAGGCTTGACCGATTCTCTGCGGCAACAGTACCCCCCCGTTGGAGTGCCGGGGGTTTCAGTATAAATAGTATCCCCACTTTTTGGAAATTTAGTGCTTTAAATTCCCACTGTCGCTGTCTTCCTCATTTGCTCTTTCCCATTCCTGCTCTGTCCTATCACTCTGCTATACTATCTTCTTCTTCGCTAGATCAATGACCTACCTTTTTTCTTGGGAGTGTTGGACGCTTTCTGCCGGGTGGTCACTAAGGCTTCCTATGATGTTATTAGTTAGCAATATAGGCATTTTCTATGTATGTGTTTTGTTGATAATTTATAATGATGTTTGTATTCTATTTTGTTTTTGTAACCGGGGGTTCGAGTAGTTGGGGTAAAGCCTCAGCCGTCCCCTGCGTGGGATGTCTTTATTGTAAAGTGACTGGCCGGTGGAGGGCATTCAATTTTCCCACTAGGTTTGTTTCAGCAGATCTTTTATGCAGATCGGGGGTTGTCCGGTCCTGATTTGGCTCGGAAGAGTCCGCTGGACCTAAAGCAACAATCAATCAATCAATCAATCAATCAATACCAGCTAGAGTTGGCGCGTACCCAAAACAATCAGCATGCGCCACACGTTAATCAGGGACCACAACGCTCCAAAACTGCCAGCGTTCGTCGACGGGAAGGACCAGATCGACAGTTATCCAGCAAGATTTGAAAGGTTCGCCGAAAGCTCTAACTGGCAACCTCAAGAATGGGCGATTCGACTCGGTGCACTTCTGACGGGGCATGCACTCAAAGTTTACACCAGACTGTCGAACGATGACGCCAAAAACTACGACGTCTTAAAAGAGGCCCTATTGCATTGCTACAGCTTCACAGAGAAGGGCAACCGTAAAACGCTTCCGCGAATGCCGGCCTTTGTCAGACGAGACACCAAAGCAATTTGTGGAGCGCCTGTCGTCATATTTACACAAATGGGTGGAACAATCAGGCGAAGGGAAGTCTTGCGATAGTCTCCATGAGCTGATCGTGAACTGAAGGAGCAATTCCTCAATGCTGTCACAAGGACCTGGCGACCCACTTAGCATGAGTTGCAGACGCTTAAAGATGTGACCGAGGCTGCTGAAAGATATCTCGTCGCTCACGGGAAGACCCTGGGGCCACTCCAGGCGACGAAACATTTTCAGAAGACTGGAAACCATGGGAACCAGAACCAAAGGAGTCGGACTTCACGCCACCTCCCAGAGAAGGGCATTCAAGAGGCTGTTTCACCTGCAACGCTACAGACCACAGGACTGCTAACTGTCCTCAAATCAAAAGTATCGGACAGCAGAGCAATACGGACAATGCAGCGGCGGGCAACCGACAGAGACGTTTCTCGAATCGACGGCAAACTAGTAGCTCTGACCATCAAGTGTGCGGCGGGAGCGTCATTCTTCCGAGTGAGACCGAGCACACAGCTACTCCTGCTACTCCTGTTCGATTCAAGAAAATGCGCGTGAAAGGTTTGCATCCTGTATTATTATTATTATCATTATTATTATTATTATTATTATTATTATTATTATTATTATTATTATTATTATTATTATTATTATTATTATTATTATAGGGCGAGACCTAGACCACACTACTTTACTGGAGAAGACGAACCTAAATCTTGGCTAATCACCTCCACGTAGTGTGTACCTAGACTTCCTTAGCTTGGGTCTGTCATCCCGAGTGAGCCCTTTGAACTGAAAGTAAGAGTAGAGAAAGTCCTTTTGCTGCTATCGGGCTGCTACTAAGCGTATAAAGGCAGTCGGTCTTGAAGCAACGCTGACCCCAGTCTTGAGTGTCCGAGTGTAGTAGGTAGAGTTTTGCTTACAAAATAAAGATAGGCCCAATAGTCCAAGCTTATCGGTCGTTCGAGTAACGATTATCCGTTGTCATTTTTGAATATGACAACAATGCAAAGTTAGCAAGTACAATCGTTGTCACACACGACGACAACAAAATAAACACCAATATCCTTCTGGTTCCCAAAACCATCCAGTAAAAGTCATTGTCACGAAAACTAAACGAGAACTTAATACTCTGATACTTCAAGAGTTACATCATATCAGTCGCATGCATTCTGTGAAAGCCGGTCGAACTGTCAATTTTCTGTTCAAACATTTTTAGTTTGCTTAAAATGCTTCAACCGGTGCTTTTACGTGACTGTGTTAACACTGCGGTTTTGAGGTCATTTGTCAAGTGTTTCTGGTTTATTTTCTTCTTATTTCACTTCGTGTTTCTGGTAGAATTATGGCGAGTCTCGAGCCTCAACCCCCAGTTGTAAGGATGTTGGTTAACAGACGAGGAAGGTGGAGGGGGGAAGGGTAGGATCACTGTAAATGTATTTACTCGCGTATATAACGTAATTTATAACTCAAACAGATATTACTTTTTTAATCTACAGAAAGCACGCACAGATTCAAGTGTATAACAGTTGAAGTATTTTAACGTACACGTTCTTGCTAGTATGAACTAATTTTAACGGCAAACATAATCAAGGGTCGGTTTGATTTTTTTAAAAATGGTTTATATAAACTTCATCGCCTATTAACATCTATATAATATATATTATGACTGGAAACCCACATAGATTGAAGCGTGATTATTTTTGTATTGGATGTCAAACCTTCAGGGCTTCGTCGTTGCTTTTGTGCTGGGAGTTTTAGTTGGGTTTTAAATATAGGCCTTCATCTCCACCCACGCCCGCAAGGGAAATGAGACGCTTTAGCATTCGCCTTGAGCGGTTATTTGGGCGGATAAGTGCGCTAATCCCAATTAACTCAATTACAAAAGGGCGTGAAAGAAAAATTGGTGTTTTAAATGTGTGAGCGTGTATGTTGATACCGATCGCCGCTCTTTGAGAGTGATCGATAGTTTGGGGAAAAGCGCGTATATAGCATCCATTATTATTATTATTATTATTATTATTATTATTATTATTATTATTATTATTATTATTATTATTATTATTATATCACCCAATAGATCCCAGCCTTCAGCAAAAGCAACTGTAGTGTACAGTAGAAGCAGAATAGCAAGCATTCAAAACCATAACTTTTACTCTTTCCTTTTAATTTCATTTCATCAGCTTGGCTACGTTTGATGGCAAAGCCCTTGTTTTGTCATTTGCCTAAAGAAAGTGTGCCTTGTCGTAAGTGGCACGTCATCATATTATCTCGTATGTTTTATGTTGAATTGAGGGTACAGCTCTTGCTACGTCATATTTTACATTCAGGTATCTCCACTACGTGTCAATTTTTTTTTCGTTTGTTTGTTTGTTGTTGGTTTTTTTGTTAGCGAGTTCTCGCTGAACAGCAAACTCTTGAGACATTTTCTAATTAACAGCGAAATTAAATGGATTTTTAACGCGATTCAGAGTTAGTGAGCGTGCGACAGAAACGGCTGTGCCTTTTTATTTTGTCAACAGGGTATCCGGGTCTTGTAGGTACGTGCGTTCTTGCAATGCGGGCTTGCAAAAATGTTACTTTTTTGGGTGGGGAAGGGTAGGGGAAGAGTGGGGGGTGGGGGGAGCAGACAGTGTAATTCCGCAGCAGAATTGAAACCAAGGAATCTTTTTTGTGTGTTTGGGCGCTTTGACACAAAGGTAAACTATAAAGGCGTTCTGGGCCGTGTCGTTGGAGTTTATTTTAAGAGGTTATTTACCCTGGGTCACAAGGACCTTGCACGCAGAAAGTGGATCCCGGATAGCAAATCGGTTAACAGCGTACCTGTGTACCATAATAGAAAGGGTGGGAACAGACCGCCGTGTCTTTGCAGAAACCAATCCGCCGCCCAAACGATTTGTCGAACCGCGTAAGGACGAACATGCAATCTTTTCTTAGATCGAAACGATATAAGGCCTATGATATATCGATAGATGACAGTTCTGCATGTGATAAAATAGGCCTACATATTATAAAATAGGCCTATATCAATGTCTTCCCAGTTATAGGACTATTTTTCGATCTAAATGAAGAAATTGCAGGTTCCTTCTTACGCGGTTTTGGGACTCAATGGTTTGAGGGGGCGGATTGGTTTGGCAGTCTGTTCTCATCCTTTCTCTGTCTATGATACATAGGTACGACATTTACCGTTTTGCTATCGAGGTGTAATGCCCCTGTGTCCTGGTCCACGCGTGATAATAGACCTAGGCCGCAATACGAATAGAAGTTCTTTATTCCATGAAGGTCAAATTTGGCCTTGTGGTTGTGCGAGTGCGTCCGTTTTTTTTTGGTTTTTTTGGGAGTGTGCGTTCGTTCGTGTGCGTGCGTGTGTGTGTGTGCGTGTGCGTGAGTGTGCGTGCGCGTGTGTGTGCGTGAGTGTGCGTGCGCGTGTGTGTGCGCGCGCGTTATAAATTAGCGAAGTTTTTTTCTCTTGTACATTCCTATGGTTTGTAACCGAGGGTTTTTCTCCGGGTACTCCGGTTTCCTCCCTCCCTTCAGTAATGGTATTGGATGCAGTCAATCTAAAAATTTCAAAAGATAAAAATTTTATTTCTGTTCCGACATCTGTAATAGCCATCTTTTCAGATCGCCGCGCTTTGAGTTTGGTTGAAGAAAAATCGCGTGATAGCATCCTGTATTTTTTTTAAGCCTTCACTAAAACGAACTATTCTCTTTTCTGCGATGACTTCAAAATAACCTCGATACACGTTCTGGTTTAAACAAATTCAATTGTATTGACGAGACAACCGAACTAAAGAGGAAAGACGTAAAGTGCACACCAAATCAAAGCACAACTAAGCGTTATCCTTTTAAGAAAAAGAATAATAACAATTGAATGTCTCTAGCGAACGGAAACAATGCAGCTTAAAAATGTTAAATATAATAATAAGTATTTCAAAAAGATTACATTTATTTATTTTTATTTTTAGGACTTTTTATATCGCGCTTTTCCGGCTCAGTGCGCTAGCTGATACAGGATCTAACTCAAGCCGCCCGAGGCGCCCACTCGCCGCCTTTGGGCGCGTAGTCTGATGCCCAAATGACCGAGCACCGTACTGGGTGAGCTGGGATGGAGAGGAGGGACCTAGTGCGTTGCTGGGTGTATTTGTGTAGCCGGCGCTCGCACGTCTAGGACATGAGCGTCAGGATCTTTATCGATGGAATGCGTGCCTGCACAGACTAGACCTTGGTTTATACTCACATTCAAAGGAATAGGCGCGCAGTGTATCAAGGCAATTGCTTTGAATTTTATTTAATTATTTTTAAATACTGCAGGTCGTCAGCGGGATTTGAAGCACTGCCTGCACAGGCTGGAATGTTATCCCCTGACATTCTGGTACGCTGCCTACACCACTGAGCCAACTGTGAACGGAATGATCGAGCAGGTTGGTAGGGGCAGAGAAGTTGTGAAAGATAGGAAGGGCAGGAATCAGTGTGCAGACAGTGAGAGCAAAGAGAAGCAACTTTGTAATCGATACGAGCTTTTCCAGGCAACCAGTGGAAGGTTTGCAGAGCGGAAGTTTGCTTTAGAGGTTGACGAAGGACGAGGCGGGCAGCATTGTTCTAAATGCGCTGGTGTCTGGAAAGTTCATTATCAGGAAGGCCTTCCAAAAGTGAGTTCATGTAATCAAGTCGAGAAAGAATGAAAGAGACAGCAAGCTTATGGGTGGCATCGGTAGTAAGATACTGGCGTATTTTGTCGTCTTCGGAGATGGAAGTCCAGAGCTTTGCACGGAATACTTGGGTCTCCATTGACAAGCTCTCATCCAGATGCACACGTAGATTCCGGACAGACTTGGAAAATTCAATTTGGTGATATGAGACGAGCATTGAGTGAGTTGAGGTCTGCTGCAGTCTGCTCTGTGAACCAATCAAGATGAGCTCTGTCTTTCCGTCATTCATTTTTAGATTGTTCGTGCTCATCCAGCTGACCACGGAACTGATGTACTCAGACGTTTTCTGGGCAAGAGCAGGAACACCTGAAGGAGGAGAAGAATTATGCAACTATATCCAGCACATCACCAACGGCACGATGACATGCTCACAATGGTGAAGAAACGGAAACGCCGGTGGTATGGCCACGTCACCAGATCATCAGGCCTTGCAAAGACCAGCCTGCAAGGCACGGTGCAGGGAGGCAGAAGAAAAGGGAGACCGGAAAAGAGGTGGGAGGACAACTTTCGAGAATGGACTGGCTTGACACTGAGCAAAGCCATGAGGGTTGCTGAGGACAGAGAAAGATGAAGTACGCTGGTTACACACTGACTCAACCAAAGCTTTTAGGTTTTGAAGTTAGTTCAGCCAGGCTAGCTATAAATAGCTTCGCTGGTGCTCTTCTTTCCTTTCCTTTCACTGAAAGGGAGGGTGTAGGCAAGCTATAAATAGCCCGCAGCCAGCAAAATGTGGGAGAACCTAAGAGTGCTGCTTACATAGGCATTGAGCAGGTGTGGTTAAACGATCAACTGAGTTGCCCCAACGACTGTCGAAATACGGGATAGTTTAGGATAGGAGAATCATCACCAAAGAAATGATAAAAGATTTTTGGGAAGAATTGATCACAGAACTGAGTGGTTGAGTGTATATGGGGAACAGGTCAGGACCAAAACCTGAGCCTCGTGGCACTCCATACTCCAAGCGTAATGAGGCGGATCTGACGTCGCCCGCAATGACGAACTGAGTGGCAGGAGAGGTAAGAACGAAGAAACCACGCTAAGTCCATCCCAGTGTAGCCAACGCACTCTTCCAGACAAGCGCACATAATTCCGACTGAAACGGCTCCAGCAGGCAATGTGCCTCAAGATGAGGCAGAAGCTTTGTCGGAACAATGCTCTCAAGAACCTTATGCAGAAAAGGCCAGTTGGAGACAGGACTATAGTTTATTAGAATTTCGGAATCCAGGCCAGGTTTCTTCAAAAGAGGGTTGACTAGAGCATGTTTGACGACAGAGGGAACTGAGCCACGTGAGAGGGAAGTGTTCATGATAGTTGTAATGGTAGGAATGACCTCGTCCAGGCACTCGAAGAACAGGTCGGCAGGAATGGGGTCAATTTGGCATGCTTTTGGGGGCATAGAAATAAAAAAATCTTCCTCACTTGTTCGTCAGACTCTGGTTTGAAAGCACTAAGTGCAGTTGCAGAGAATCCCAGCGAGGACGGAGTCGCAAATGAGAGGGTCGGAGTCCAGCGTCTTCCTTATTTCAGCAGCGCAATCTTGCCGCTGAAATACTCGCTGAACCTCTCCGGAAGACTCCCAGAGGGAATTGAAGTGGGGAGCGCCTTGCCGTTTGGCACACCCATGAGCTCACCACTGATGCGGAATAACTCTCGCGAGCTGGTTGCGGTTCTATCAAGTCTCCGGTTTGGAACTGTTTTCAGGCTTTGTGGCCTAATCAGTCTTACTTGAATGATGTCAAAGTGTTTCTTAACTTTCTTGCTGCACTCTTGCTAAATGGTAAACAAGCGAGTACAGGAGGACTATAAAACGGATTTTGCAATTGCTGAAAAAGAAAGGCGTTGCATGGGGATAAGGGAAGCTTGCATACATGAATACATGGTTCTATTCAAACTGCTTTTGCCTGCAGGTTTGAGACCGTAAGAAGTGTGACATCTGCGCGAGGGGGGTTCCCTCAAGCTCTGCAGTGATCTGCCAGTCATAAGCAATAACAGTATATCATATATTTGCCTCGCCTGTCTGTGTCAAACAACGCACCACTCCGCTCTGTCGACTTAGGTCGAATTCTTTGACAATGTCAAATCCATAAAATACCTGGGGTATGCGTTCTCCCATGTCATCTCCGCATTCCAACGCGCGGATTAAAAACTATCCTGATGCTGATATTGTAGATGGGCGAGTGCCAGCAATGTAAATAAACCCAGCAAGGACTAAGTCCATTCTCCTCATCACCGCCCAAGACCACCATCTGTGCTGCTTGTGGCTCGCGAGAAAGGTTTCTGGTGTACGAATACAATATGCACGTAGGAAATTTTTTTCCTTTGTGTGTTTCCTGCGCTCCCTTGTCATCTCCATCTTTCTAAATGCTTGCGAAGCATGGACCCTCACAGCAGATCTCCAACGAAGAATACAAAGCATGGAGATGAGGTGCTACAGAAGACTTCTGGGCATTTCCTATACCCAACACATCACCAACGTCGAAGTCCGACAGACCATCACACAAGCCATTGGACAACACGATGACCTTGCTAACAGTGGTGAAGAAAAACGGAAACTCCGATGGTATGGCCACGTCACCAGATCATCAGGCCTTGCAAAGACTATTCTGCAAGGCACAGTGCAAGGAGGTAGAAGAAGAGGGAGACCGAAAAAGAGGTGGGAGGACAACATTCGAGAATGGACTGGTTTGACACTGAGCGAAGCCATCAGGGCTGCTGAGGACAGAGAAAGATGGAGTATGCTGGTTAAACGATCATCTGTGGTGCCCCTACGACCTTCGGGTTACGGGACAGGATAGGATAGGATAGGTGTGCTAATTGCGATTTTAAGAGTATGAGAGAGAGAGAGAGAGAGAGACCGACCGACCTCTCACCTGTCTGAGAGGAGTTCTGCTGTATGTCAAGTGAGGTACCATTCATACCACCCCAAAGAGTCGTACGCTTCCATGTTAAATCATTTGTAAAAGATATGGGTGGAGAGGATCTGCAGGTGCCCCTATGTTAATCCATTTGTTACAGATATGGGTGGAGAGGATCTGCAGGTGCCCCTATATGTATCCATTTGTTACAGATATGGGTGGAGGCAAATACTCTGTAAATTCGGAGTTTATTGGACCTTAAAATTGGCATCGTAATCAGAGCGTTCAGTCGTGAAGGACGATGTCACTTGATTGCCACACCTTCGGTAGTTGTCAGAGTGTTTGCCCTTTTCCCTCTTCCACATCACCAACCCCAACTCCGAGAGCTGCTTCAAACCGCGAGATCCTCTCAACGTTGACATCATAATTGTAAGTGCGAGCGGTCTTTGTTTTTGAAGTTTCTGTGTTGCAGAGCGCACTAGCTGTGACCGATTCAGAAGCGTACTACATATTTATAACTAGTGGTTTTTGTACCCTGGCAAACCAGGGTACACATGATGCTGTTTATAATGTACACAGAGAGAACTTTTGTCTGCGAGTTTCATTTGGACGATGATACCTCCCCATATCCCCCTTGATACCTCACCATACCCCCCCTGATATCTCCCCGTCCCCCCTCTGATGCCTCATCATACCCCCGTGATACCTCCCCGAACCCACTTGATACCTCCCCATACCCCTTGATTCCTTCCATACCCCCTTGGTTCCTAACTGTACCCTCCTTGATACTTCCCCGTTGATCGTTTCGCAGGTATGGATGAAAGGAGTCGACCATCACCATACCCCCTTATATATACCCGTATCCCCATTATGCCTACCCATGCCCCTTTAAATCTACCCGTAGCCCCCTTTTACCTACACGTACCACCCCATCCCCATCCTTGGTAGTAATAATAATAATAATAATAATAATAATAATAATAATAATAATATTGAATATAGAATAATACAAATAGAAATCAGAAAAAACACCAAGGTTTTAAAATAAAATTTGATATAAGATATTATAATTGTTATAATAATAATAATTATTATTATTATTAGTTTATTAATAATAATAATAATAATAATAATAATAATAATAATAATAATAATAATAATAATAATAATAATAAATTAAAGGTAAAAAGCCTAAATTAAAAAGAAAAATATCCATATTGTGGTGTAAAAAAATAAAATAAATAATGGCCCGCGTGAGACTTGAACTTGCGTCGCCCTGGACGGTAGGCGGATGTTTTACTAAGTAAGCTACCAAGGCTTCCTAGAAAGACCGTCAATTTTTTGGTCTATATGGGAAAACGTGCTGAAACCTCAATTTGATTTTTAATGGAAGCGCGCGGAATGAGGCTATTGCAGTTTGTGGACATTTTGTTTATTTATTTATCTCAGAAACGGTTAAACGTTCGGTAAGGAAATGTCGGTGTTACACTCAGTTTGATGATGGTGTTTTCTATCAGTATCTGATTCAGCCCCGATGCTTGAATTCCTGATAGTTGTGTAACTCAGATTCGTTTATTCACACAGCCCGTCCAAACAGCATACAATTCACAAAGTCGACGTATGAAGTTTTCCACTTTTATTCAGCACACACCAACAACTGCATACAATTCTCAACTCAACTTTCACAGCAACTCTCCAAATCACTATCAACAACTTTACTCTCTCAACAGCACTCGGCACACGATTAAATAACCTCTCTCTTTTCTGGAACAATATGGTACATGGTAGAAATGACGTACTGCCACCAATCGAACTAAAGATCGTCATCACTGACTTACGTCATACATTATTATTTCTCCTTCCCGAACGTCCTCTTGCCTCGACATGCATCGGGAAATTTCTATCAAGAGTAAACACGCATATCCAGAAGATTCTCAAATAATATCGACTAACGCAAATTATCAACGTTATACAAAGCCTCTCCTAACAACAATGCAAACTCAAATCAAAGGTAAATAAACTCCATTATTGAATACTTTGCAAAACGAAACGATTAGATCTATCGTGCACGCTTCAGCCATACTATCATTCGCGTTTCAACGTAACATAACCCCCCACTCAAGAAGAAATTTACCCAATTTCTTTCAACAACGTTGAAACGTAATGCACAAACAATGTACAGAATTAAAACTTACTTCAGACTATCTCATTTACTGTCAATGTTCTCAGTTTATATACACAGAGTCAATGTTCTTCCATCCGCAAGTCTATCTGGATATTGTCAATGTTCACAGTTCATTCACACAGAGTCAATGTTTCTCATCTGCAAATCTTTCTGGATACTGTCAATGTTCACAGATCATTTACCCAGTCAACGTTTTTCATTTTCAAGTCTGTCATTACCAATATTCTTAGTTCGTCCACACAGTCAATGTTCTTTCATCCGCAAGGTAACGACGCCCACGTCAGTTGCGGTTGTCATCGGCCCAGGGTCAAAGACGATGATCACGTGGGCTTCCCTGGAATCAGTGCGTCCTCCGTTGTCTCCTTCTTCCATCGGATGTCCGACGCAGTCGACGTTTTCAGCTCCCAGAATGCATTCGCTGGGTCTCACGGTCAGGTTGGCTTCTGCGGGACGGTGGAACAGCTCCCTCAAGGTCTGCAGATGCTCCTTCCAGGTCTGGGTGTGGACTTCATGTTCGACCAAAGTCGTAGAGCCTGGGACATCGCTGAAGCTATGGGGAAATTCGCCCATAAGGTCCTTGAGCTCCAACTTTTGACCTTCCGTCAAGCCTGGTCCTAGCTTAACGTCATTGATGCCTTCTTTGCTGTGGAAGTCTCCCAGTTCCAACAGTTCTTCGCTGTCAAAGCTGTCGTCGGTCACAGCTGCTGTTGCTGCATGCACAGTCTCTGATGGCCTTTCCACGTACAGCTTAAGGAGGTTGGCGTGGTATATCTTGGAATGCTGGCCGACCTTCACCTTATAGTCGTTGATCCCCACCACGGTCTCCACTTCGTACGGGCCTCTCCACTGCATCAGCAACTTATTATGATCGGTAGGTAGCAGCACCAGCACTTTGTTGCCAGGTTTGAACTTCCTGTTCACAGCCCTACGATCATAGTAGTGCTTTCCACAGTCTTGGGACTTCTTCAGGTTTTCTCTGGCTATCTCGAGAGTCTGCTCCAGCTTCTCCCGTAGCTCAAACACTTACTGGTAGCTGTTCTTCACCTCTGGGGTGTCTACTTCTTTCGTCCACAGTTCTTTCAGGATGTGCATCGGCCCTCTGATGGTTCTTCCGTACAGCAGCTCGAACGGAGAAAAGCCGGTGGACTCCTGCGGTACTTCTCTGTAGGCGAAAAGTAAGGCGTTGATGTAGCGATGCCATTGTCTGGGCTGCTCGCTGCACAGTTTCTTCAGGGTGGACTTCAGCGTAGCATTGAACTTTTCGACAAGCCCGTTGCACATTGGATGGTAGGGTGTCGTAGTCAAATGCCGGATGCTCAGCAGTCTGTTCACCTCCTTCATGCAGTCAGAGACGAACTGCGTCCCGAGGTCTGTCAGAATTTCTTCAGGCACTCCGAGTCTGCTGAACATGTCCACCAGCGCCTCTGCAACAGTCTCAGTGTCAATCTTCTTCAGAGGCACTGCTTCTGGGTACCGAGTCGCATAGTCCACTAAAGTCAGTACCCACCGATGACCTTCTTCACTCGGAGGTCTTATTTCGCCGATTAAGTCTAAGGCCACCCTCTTGAAAGGTCGGTCGATCAAAGGCATTCTCTGCATTGGCACTTTAGGGACCCTTCCTCGAGGTATGGTCTTCTGGCAAATGTCACATGATCGACAGAAACGGCTGACGTCCGCATGAAGTCCTGGCCAGTAGAACACCGCCTGGATTCTGTCTGACGTCTTCCTGATGCCTAGGTGACCTCCCATGATAGAATCGTGAGCTACTTCTATCACTTGGCGCCTTAGGGGTAGCGGTACCAAGACTTGACGTAGTGGTTTACCTCCGTTGACCCTCGGGTGCTGGAAGATTCTGTACAGGATCTTGGCCTTCACCTCAAAATAGACCGTGCCACTGCCCTTGGTCACGTGGTCTTGGCGGTTCCTGTACTTGTTTAAAGTGCTATCAGCTTCCTGGAGCTGGATCAGCTTATCTCTGTCCACGATGGCAGCTTTAGAGTTGTCGGCGACCTTCAGTGGCGTAGACGTCTTGTCTCTCTTGGCCTGGGCCCTGGTAGTAACGGCACCGACGATCTCTGGTCGGCAGGGCTGAGCCGGAGTAACCACATTGTCCCGTAGCAGCTCTGAAAGGTCTCCATCGGGAAATGGCAACGGATCCTCCTCCGCAACTTCGACATGTTGGGTTGAGGCAGGACTCCATTCTGAATCGGGGTCGTCGGGTCGTCTCGCGCCGTCGATATTCCCGATCATCAAATCGTATAGCGGCTTCTTCAGGCAAACCGCTTCGACTTCGCCTACGTAGAAAGGGGTGTTGACATGAATCTTCGCAACTGGCGCTCTCACACATTTGCTGTCGGCCATAAGTGTCCATTTTGAATCGCCAGTGAACTGTTCTTTAGCGATTAGGTCTTCTCTGACGATGACCCCACTGCAGCCAGAGTCTCTTAAAACAGTCACTTCATGATTTCCGACGCGTCCCTCGGAAACTGGCATGTTCTGGACGGTCACTGCTGCGCTGGCGACGACGGGGATGGATTTTCCGTTGGCAAGGAGAAGTTGGCCATCGGTCATGCACTCTTGCACGTCGGCAGGGGTAGCTGTGCGCTTGGTCTCACTCGGAAGAATGACGCTCCCGCCGCACACTTGATGGTCAGATCTACTGGTTTGCCGTTGATTGGAGAACCGCCTCTGCCGGTTGCCCGCCGCTGAATTGTCCGTACTGCTCCGCTGTCCGCTACTTTTGTTTTGAGGACAGTTAGACGCTCTGTGGTCTGTAGCGTTGCAGGTGAAACAGCCCCTTGAATGCCCTTCCCTGGGAGGAGGCGTGGAGTCTGTCTGTCTCTGGCTCGTCTGGCTTCCCTGGATCTGGTTCACATGGTTTCCAGTCTTCTGAAAATGTTTCGTCGCGCTGGGTGGCCCCAGGGTTTTCCCATGAGCGATGAGATATCTTTCAGCAGCCTCAGTCACATCTTTAAGCGTCTGCAGCTTTTGTTCTTCTAAGTGGGTCGCTAGGTCCTTGTGACAGGCATTGAGAAATTGTTCTTTCACAATCAGGTCATGGAGACTGTCGTAAGACTTCATTTCGCCTGATAACTCCACCCACTTGTGTAGATATGACGACAGGCGCTCCACAAACTGCTTTGGCGTCTCGTCTGACTTAGGCCGGCATTCACGGAAGCGTTTACGGTAGCCCTTCTCTGTAAAGTTGTAGCACTGCAACAGGGCCTCTTTCAAGACGTCGTAGTTTTTGGCGTCATCGTTCGACAGTCTGGTGTAAACTTCGAGAGCTTGCCCCGTCAGAAGTGCACTTAGTCGAATCGCCCAGTCTCGAGGTTGCCAGTTGGAGCTTTCGGCGAACCTTTCGAATCTCGCCAGATAACTGTCAATCTGGTCCTTCCCGTCGACGAAAGCTGGCAATTTTGGAGCCGTATGGTCGTTGGTGACTTGTGGCGCACGCTGATTGTTTTGGATACGCGCCAACTCTAGCTGGTACTGACGCTCTCTTTCTTGCTGCTGCTGTTCAATTTCCAGACGCTTCAGTTCAAATTCTCTTTCTTCACGGCGTCGCTGCTCCTCTGATTCTCTGTCTTCACGACGTCGCTGCTCCTCTATTTCTCTTTCTTGTATTCTCTCCTGAGACTTGACGTACTCCGTCAGCTGTTTGCCTTTTAGATTCAGTTGCATCCCTTTCTGCCAGAAGTCAGCCATCTTGATGCTTCTGGAAAGTTCTTTTCTGGAAAGTTCTTTTTATAGAAAGTTCTTGACTGTAGAGTTCTTTTTTTCTGGAAAGTTCTTGACTGTGCTGTACCTTTCTAGACTGTTCTAGAACAGCACGCTTTCTGCAGTAGCGCTGATGCTTGTCACTAGTCGCCTTCGCTGACGCAGGCCCCGCTGTCCTCGTCGTATGCGACGCTGCACCACGCTGGTGTTGATGTATACGCTCCTGTGCTGAAGTAGACTCGACGTCCGCACGTCGCTCTCTGTAACACTGGCGATGTAGCTCCGAGACTGTCCCTCGACGTAGTCTTACGGCAGCCACGTAGTCCCGATCTGTTGTTCGCTCACGAAGCAACTCTTCAGCGACTACACGCCCTTGCAGTCAACCCGAATCTATCGGATGTAGTCCCAGTATGTTGGCCCCTCTCGACGCAACTCGTTGGCGGCTACCCTCGATGACTGCCTCTCGTAACGTTGACTTGCTTGTTGTAGCAGTTGAACCCTTGGCTATGGCGTGAATCGCGGCTTGACCCCCAAAATGTTACACTCAGTTTGATGATGGTGTTTTCTATCAGTATCTGATTCAGCCCCGATGCTTGAATTCCTGATAGTTGTGTAACTCAGATTCGTTTATTCACACAGCCCGTCCAAACAGCATACAATTCACAAAGTCGACGTATGAAGTTTTCCACTTTTATTCAGCACACACCAACAACTGCATACAATTCTCAACTCAACTTTCACAGCAACTCTCCAAATCACTATCAACAACTTTACTCTCTCAACAGCACTCGGCACACGATTAAATAACCTCTCTCTTTTCTGGAACAATATGGTACATGGTAGAAATGACGTACTGCCACCAATCGAACTAAAGATCGTCATCACTGACTTACGTCATACATTATTATTTCTCCTTCCCGAACGTCCTCTTGCCTCGACATGCATCGGGAAATTTCTATCAAGAGTAAACACGCATATCCAGAAGATTCTCAAATAATATCGACTAACGCAAATTATCAACGTTATACAAAGCCTCTCCTAACAACAATGCAAACTCAAATCAAAGGTAAATAAACTCCATTATTGAATACTTTGCAAAACGAAACGATTAGATCTATCGTGCACGCTTCAGCCATACTATCATTCGCGTTTCAACGTAACAGTCGGCTATAACGATTTCGCTGGTTTTGAGCACACAGCATGCCGATCCGTAGCGCCCAGCACCTGCCCAGATCAGCGTCCATACCGGACAAACTTTATAGTAGAGGCAAAGAAGGACTTCCGGCTAAGCAATTTATATATTTAGATTATTTGTGTGTGTTGGTAATGTTTGATGATGTCGTTCCTCGCTTCAGCGGCCGTCAAAAAAATAATAAAATTAAAACTGCTACTCGTTTCTCACCTCTTCATTGTTACAGCGTGTATAGTGCCCGACCAAACGTAAACTAATTTCTTACCTTTTATTGCGCTTTTAGGAATGGAAAAGTTCGCGGTGTGTTTAGTCTCCGTGCTTGCTGATGTCGATTTTAAACACTTGTATAGCTTTTGCTCCGAGCTGTGGTCCTTCCCGTCTTCTAAAAGCGATCTCTCTGCCTTTACGCCACATGTTGGAGTGATAGATGTGTGTTTGTTGTGTGTGAAACATGTGAGCGTGTATGTTGGTACAGGTCGCCGCGCCTTTAGCCTGATCAGTAATTTGGGGGAAAGCGCGCATATAGCATCTATTATTATTATTATTATTATTATTATTATTATTATTATTATTATTATTATTATTATTATTATTATTATAGTAGTAGTAGTAGTAGTGGTAGAATGCGCTTAGAAAAAATTATGAAAACATAAGATTAAAAAAAAGTGTCAGTATCGGTATTCAGAAATCCAGCTGCTTCGTGAATCAGATAAATCAGATCTTTGAGATAAGGCAAAGCTTTTAGGTAAGACACGCCTTTAGCGCTTGCTTCCCCACCTCACCCTCTCCCCATCACCCTCACCCCATCATACACACCCATCGCACGCACACCCATCACACGGCTTCCCATTTGTTAAATGTTCTCTTGTCTCTTTGTTTTATTTCACTGCGTTCCCGTCAGAGCGCCTTTTGTAGATTGCTATGTTTTGATACAATGCAATCAACTCTTAAGCATGGTATATCACAGTCATACTAGAGATGTTAGGTTTTGATAAAGTGCAATCAACTCTTAAGCACTGTATATCACATATTGGAGGTGTTAAGTTTTGATACAGTGCAATCAACTCTTCCTATGCTATCCTGTCCCGTAACCCTGAGGTCGTAGGGGCACCACAGATGATCGTTTAACCAGCATACTCAATATTTCTCTGTCCTCAGCAGCCCTGATGGCTTCGCTGCGTGTCAAACCACTCCATTCTCGAATGTTGTCCTCCCACCTCTTTTTCGGTCTCCCTCTTCTTCTACCTCCTTGCACTGTGCCTTGCAGAATAGTCTTTGCAAGGCCTGATGATCTGGTGACGTGGCCATATCGGAGTTTTTGTTTCTTCACCACTGTGAGCAGGTCATCGTGTTGTCCAATGGCTTGTGTGATGGTCTGTCGGATTTCGTCGTTGGTGATGTGTTGGGTAATAGGAAATGCCCAGAAGTCTTCTGTAGCATCTCATCTCCATGCTTTGTATTCTTCGTTGGAGATCTGCTGTGAGGGTCCATGTTTCGCAAGCATATAGGAAGATGGAGATGACAAGGGAGTCTTACTTTGGAATGTAGACTGATGGTCCTGTCTTTCCAAATGGGCTTCAACCTTGTCAGGGCAGCAGTTGTTTGTGCGATCTGGGGAGGACTTCCTGTCGGGACCCATTGTCTGATACAATGGTTCCTAAATATTTGAAGCTATGCACTGTGTTGAGGGATTGGCCTTGAACTTTGATGTCCTTGTTGATGCCATTGGTGTTGTTGGTCATCATTTTGGTCTTCTCTGCACTTATTTCCATTCCATAAGCTCTGGAGGTGGTGTCAAGCCTCTGTACCAGCTGTTCAAGTTCTTGTTCCTCTCCAGCCAATCCATCAATGTCATCCGCAAAACGAAGATTGGAGATTGCTCTACCCCCTATGCTGACTGTGCGTGCCTTCATGATCTGCAAGAGCATCTGACATGATGCACTCTAGGAAGATGTTGAAGAGTGTTGGAGAGAGTAGGCATCCTTGACGCACACAGATTGTTGTTCTGAACCAGTTCCCGATGGCGCTGTTGTGGAGGACTGCACTGGTAGCCTTGTCATACTGGCTTTTGATGACTTCAATAATTTTAGGGCTGATGTTGTACACTTTCATTGTTGCCCATAGAGCTGCATGCCAGACTCGGTCAAACGCCTTCTTGAAGTCTATGAACACATGATATAGATGTTGGTGCTGTAGGTATTTCTCACAGATTATTCTGAGGTTGAAAATCTGTTCAGTGGTACTTCGCCCTGCCCTGAATCCTGCTTGTTCAACTCTTAAGCTCTGTATATCATATATACTGGAGGTGTTATGTTTTGATACAGTGCTGTCAACTCTTCAGCACTGTGTGCGCCATGGAGCAGAGGAGAAGCGCGCTCAGTTAAGTGAGTGAAAACCTACTATGATTTCTGACTATGAAGCCATTCTTGAATTTAACGCAACATGCTTCCTACTCCTTCGGATGAGAGTATAAACCAAGGTCTAGTCTGTGTCGCATACATTTCATCATAACGGACTTTAAAGATCCTGACGCTCATGTCCTAGACGGGTGAGTGCCGGTGACAAGAACACACCCAGCATGCACTTAGGTCCTTCTCCCCCAACTCTGGCTGCCTAGGATTGTGCTTAGTTGTACGGGCGTCAGACCATGCGCCCAAAGGCTACGGGTGGGCGTCTCGGGCGGCTTGAGTTAGATCCTGTATCGGCCAGCGCCTTGAGCAGCTCTTGAGCTGGTAAAGCGCTATATAAGAACGATTAAATAAATAATGCTGCGCTTCGGTGCCGTAGTTTAAGTACTAGGCAGCTAGCTGCGCAAATAATGTAACGCATTAAAGAACGGTTTGCTCTATACTGGGTGAATGGAACTTGTCTTGCCTCTGTTCAACATTTCCCTAAAATAGTTTCCTTAAGGTAGTTGATCTCAAAGGCGAATCGGTTTACCATCGTTGATGACCCTTATTGTTGAATCTAATAGTGAAGATTTGCTTCAATGGTGATTTGATTATTATGAAATCTTAACTGCAGGGAGTGTCAACATCTTTTTACGTAATAAGCTATTGATGGTATAACAACGTCCTTTGTAAGGATGACAGGCTGAGGTCAATGACTCGGAAACAGCGTTCGATGCAATCGCAGTGTTTGGAGTTTTAATACTACCGATTTATTTACGGCTTATAGCGATCTCAAGGTAACTTGCAACTGTCGCAGATTATTTGGAAATACAAAAAAGTGATGCTTTAAACATGCCCATTTAAAAAATATGAATAAATACCAGGAGCAGGGTTATTAAAAAAAAGAGTCATAAATGATGGAATGAGGATACAAGACACAACAAGATACAACGACATCGACTTCAGAGAAAGGCAGATTATCTGGAAATACCCCTTGGGGTCATGAGCAATCTTGTCACTGTAGATTGTTCTAACCTATAAAGGGAACAGTGAAAGCCCCAGTTGAAAACCTGTCTTGCCTTTGTGGGCATGACAGATTCACTGCGGCAACAGTACCCCCGTTGGAGTGCCGGGGGTTTCAGTATAAATAGTATCCCCACTTTCTGGAAATTTACTGCTTTAAATTCCCACTGTCGCTGTCTTCCTCATTTGCTCTTTCCCATTCCTGATCTGTCCTATCACTCTGCTATACTATCTTCTTCTTCGCTAGATCAATGACCTACCTTTTTTCTTGAAAACTCTTCCTGGACAAGACTCCTTGTTTGTGTATGAGGTCTGTTGGATCAGCTTGGGAGTGTTGGACGCTTTCTGCTGGGTGGTCACTAGGGCTTCCTATGATGTTAGTATTTAGCACTATAGGCATTTTATATGTATGTGTTTTGTTGATAATTTATAATGATGGTTGTATTCTATTTTGTTTTTGTAACCGGGGGTTCGCGTAGTTGAGGTAAACCCTCAGCCGTCCCCCGCGTGGGATGTCTTTATTGTAAAGTGACTGGCCGGTGGAGGGCATTCAATTTTCCCACTAGGGTTGTTTCGGCAGATCTTTTATGCGGATCAGGGGTTGTCCGGTCCTGATTTGGCTCGGAGGAGTCCGCTGGACCTAAAGCAACAATCAATCAATCAATCAATCTGGAAATAACAAAAAAGCGATGCTTCAAACATTGCCCATTAAAAAAAAAAATAAATACCAGGAGCAGGGTGATTAAAAAAAGAGTAATAAATGTTTGAATGAGGATACAAGCCACAACAATATCGACATCAGAGAAAGACAGTCCTTCATTGTCACCTTCACGTCCACTTCTGCAGACGTCCGGCTTGAAATGAAGGTAGCGATTTTAGCCATGATACGTGGGCAGTGGAGATGAAAATTATTGATAGACGTTTGTTCATTATGACATACAGTGGATGGTTTACGCAATGTTGGTGGCGATCCTTTGTATCAATAGGTGACTGCCGTCTTGAGGCTGTTCCCAAAGGCATTACAGTTGTCACGAGTTTTGATCAGTTGCTATAACTTTGATGAAGACGGTTCAGGATTAGACCTTGTAGGCTTCAAAATAATTGACATTAATGTAGAGAAACGGTTAAGTGACTGGTTGCGTGTTCTGCGATTTGGGTAGGAGGCGGGGGCTGGTTCGGTGGGTCCGGAATGCCTTCATTCGGCATGACATAGGTGTATGTATCGATGTCCACAAGTTTCTTATATTTTCATTGGCCAAGTAGAGTGACTAAAACTGATATCGCATGGCAATTGACCAATCACAGAGACGATGCTTGTAGCAAGCTGTGAACTATGCAAGTCGTAACAACACAGGACCTACTTTAACCCATTTACCAATCGCAGTCTCCCGTGCTTTTTCTGCAAATGAAAAACTGAAGAAAAAACAAACGGTCTTCTTATCTTTTTCAAGACCCTCTAAAGCAGCAAGGTTTTATTCTCAAACCGTCACTAATACTTCTTCACCAATGCTACAGCAACAATTATTTCAATTAAAGAGGAGTCAAAAGAATGAATTGACCGACTGACTCAGCAGATGAAACTAGCTTTTTTTTTTAATTGGATGCCTAAGCTAGAGTTCACTGAAGACTAGGCCCACATTTCGAACGAAGCGGAGACGAATCAATGGAAGAAACTGGCATTGTTTTGACCAGTGAAAAACAATGCCAGTTTCTTCCATTGTTTTTCACTGGTCAAGTTTAGTTGAAGACACCTATCATGTGTAATGTTCTGGTGTTCGCTTTTCTTCACTCTGTGCATGTTGGTGAGTGGGTGGGCGGGTGCTTGTGTAAGTGGGTGTTCGCGCGTGCGTTTTTGTTTGTGTGCGTGCCGAATAAATGTGAAGGAAAGCTTCTGATTTTAGACTTTTTTTGGTTGGATGACATTATTGGAAAGCACTGTGTAAAGCGGCCATACACACGCATCTTTCTCCCCTGTCTAACAGCGATTCTTCTTCTTTTATTTCCCCCCAAGTGAAGAAATCGATACATAAATGTTATTCGTAATTTAGACGTGGAATATGAAAAATTGTTGTATCTCGATCGGCCATGATGGTTGCTGAGAACAGAGAAAGATGGAGTACGCTGATTAAACGATCATCTTTGGTGCCCCAACGACCTTTGAGTTACGGGATAGGATAGGATAGGATAGGAAATGAAAGTCAAATTATTAATACAATTGTAAGCACACGGAGGTTTGTAAGGGAGAGATTTATATTAATAAACACACGACCACATAAACAAATGTAGTAGTAGTAGTAGTAGTAGTAGTATGTTGAGGACAAAACAGGCCCTCGGGCCTTTCTGAATGTCCCATCTTTCATATGGTTTACATGGGTCTGATAGTGCATGCAATTTTCCTGAACGCATTACCGTTCATCATAGTAAAAGAACAATTTTTTGTACTTAGGCAGCTCATCCAACTGGTTTTTGAAAGAGTTAATTGAAGGTGCATTCTTAAGAGAAATGGGTAGTTCGTTCCAGTTAGTAACAACACGATTGGAAAAAGAAAGCTTTTTAGTGTTAGTTCTGCAGTGGTTTACAAATATCTTCCCCTCCGCGTTTCGCGTTGAATTGCAACTAGGTGTTGAGAAAAAGTCAGTCCAGTACAAATCGTCAATTTTATGGTACATTTTAAAAGTTTGAATCAAGTCTCCTCTCACTCTTCGTCCATACAAAGAGTGTAAATCTAGATTCTTAAGTCTATCGTGATAACTCATGTTACGACACTCTTTAACCAGTTTGGTTGCCCGTCTTTGGACTTTCTCAATGGCCACTGATTGTCTCTTTAGTTTTGGAAACCATATTATGTTCCCATACTCAAGATGGGGTCGAACAATTGCCTTATATAATTTTACAAATACCTGTTTGTCGATATAGGTAAAAGTTCTTTTGATTAATCCGACCATTCGGTTTGCCTTCTTAACACAGGTCTGGATGTGTGCATCAAAAGATAAGTACTTGTCAAAGACAACCCCTAAATCCTTTTCCTCTTCACACTTTTCTACACGTGAACGTTCTTCCTTTCTCTGCATCACATACTCATGTTCGGGGTTATTTTTACCTGCATGTAGCACCTTACATTTACCAACATTAAAATGTAATTGCCATGTTTCTGTCCAAGCTTGTAGCTTTGTAAGGTCTTTTTGCAGATCATCGCTCTTACCTGCATCATTATATATTTTGGTATCATCCGCAAAGATTTGACACATGCTGACCACACACTTTGGTAGGTCATTTATAAAGATGGTAAACAGGATAGGACCCAGGATACTTCCCTGAGGGATACCAGAAGATACTCTTACCTTTTCAGACCTTGCATTACCAACTCTCACCACTTGCTCCCTGTCTGACAGAAAATTGCACACCCAACTGGCTATCTTACCGCACACTCCATATGCTTCTAATTTTTGTAAAAGCCTCTTGTGGGGAACCGTGTCAAATGCCTTCCTGAAATCCAGGTAAATTATGTCAACTGGTTTTCTATCATCTAATAGTTTAGTAATACTTTCCATAACATGTAACAACTGAGTTACACAAGATCTCTTCTTCCTGAACCCATGCTGACAATCTGTATACAGGTTATTTTCAGTAAAATACAATACAATATTATCTCTTAAAATTGATTCCAAGACTTTACAGACAATACAAGTTAGACTTACCGGTCGATAATTACCAGCTTCAGACTTATTACCCTTTTTAAAAATGGCACTTACCTCTGCATTTTTCCAGTCGTGTGGAACAACGCCAGATTCCAAGGAAGCTATAAAGAGATTGCAGAGTGGCTCTGCGAGTTCATTATGTAATTCTTTCAACACTCTAGGTGGAATTCCATCGGGCCCTTGGGCCTTATTCTGATCTAGTTCTTTTAATTTCTTTCTCACAATATCGGGTGTTACAACAATGTCCTCAACACACTGTCCATTAGACCATGAACACTTACCAAGTGTTGGCACCTCTTCATTCTCATTGACGTATACACTTGCAAAAAAGTTGTTTAATGTTTCTGCTTTTTCTTCATCAGTGGTGGCAAAAGTACCATCCTCCTTTTCCAACGCACTTATTCCTGTGTCACATTTAGTTTGCTCTTGCACATATTTCCAAAACGTTTTTGGACTAGCTTTACATTTATCCGCTATATTTTTTTCATGATTTTTTCTGGCACTTTTTATTGATCTATTGCATTCATTGCGCAAATCAATAAATTTCTGGTATGCTCTACCTTCTTTTGTTTGCATATATCTTTTATACAATTTATGTTTCTTTTTTATTTTTCTCAGTAACGCTTTGTTCATCCAAGTAGGTGTAGTTTTCTTTTTCTTACACTGTACCTTAGGGATATGTTGCTCCATACCCTGTAGCACAGTACTTCTGATGCGCTCCCAGGCATCCTCAACACTGCTTCCTTCTGGGCTAATTTTCCCGAAGTCAACGTTAGAAACGTACCTTCTCAGCGCATCGTAGTCCCCTTTACCTAAATTATATCTGTACTTCTTGCTTTCTGTGACCTTAATTTTAGGAGTGTACAACTTAAAATACAGAACGTCGTGATCACTTTTTCCAACAGGCACCATATGTTCTATTTCAGAGATCATATCCTCATCACTCACTAAAACAAGGTCATCCAACGTAGACTGTTGGCCCTCTCTGTGTCGTGTAGGATGTATGACTTTTTGAGTTAAGAATGCATCATGCACACAATCAACAAAATCGTAATTTTTGTCATCAACCCCAGTTCTATCCCATATTACCTTGGGAAAATTAAAATCACCAAGTACACATATTTTCTTATATTTCTGCAACTCATCATCTCGTAATAGCGTGTACAAATTCTGAATGTTTTCTTCTGAAGAGCTGGGACTCCTGTATATAAGACCAATTAAAACCTTCTCCCCTGAACCATCCTTATATGTACACCACAAACATTCTCTGAATTTACAGCGCGACTCAATGTCACATTCTTTTGCATTTAATGTTTTATTAAAATAAAGAGCAACACAACGATCCCGATCTGTGTTTAAGAAAACGTCATAATTTGGTAGTGAAAACTCGGAGTCCAAGGGCAGATACTTTATATTTTTAGCATACAGTTCCGTAAAAGCAATTATGTCGGGTTTTAACTCATCAATCCTTGATAAGATTTCATTCTTCTTGTTTAGCATACTGTCCAAGTTACTGTACATGACACTACAATGGTCAAAAGTGTGTGTTGAGTAAGGTTGTACTGTTTCTGTGTTAAAAGAACCTGAATGAGGGTCATCATGTGAAGAGTATAAGTCTTCCGAATCAGAAGATGAAAAGACCTGATCTCCAGTGTATTTACAACTATTTACAAATACATTATGGTACAAAGAGTTGTCTTCATATGCCTGTCAATGGGACTCTGCTGCAGCAGCAGGAGGACCCAGTGGCACGTTGACTCCACTATTGGGTCTGCTCTTTCTTGGAACCACCTTCAGTGCCCTGTAATCTATCATAAGATTTTCTTCCCCTCCCTGAGACCTTGCTCGCATCTCCTCTTTTAACTGCTTTATCTTTTCCCGCTCCTTTGGTGTACTATCGTTGTTGATATAGATTCTTTGGGGTGGAGACTTGTTCTTGTTCAGTTCAAAAATGCCCTTCATGATTTTCTTTTTGGTTTCCTCAGTTTTCACTTCAAGCCTCAGCAACCTTGGCCTTACATTCAGACCGATCTTGAATCCTCCCAATCTCATTGGGTTATCAACTTCCTCAGGGTTCACCTCAGAAATCTTTGCAACTAATTCCCTCACTCTTTCCCTATCGTCTTTCTTCTGCATTTTCTTTGGTACTCTCACTCAAATTTGCTACAACTATGTTAAGTTTTCTTTTCTCTTTCTCCACAGTTTCAGTCATGTACTCATTTACCTTCTGCTCAATAGTATTTTCTATACTCTTCTCCAGACTTTCTGCTCTTTTTTGTGCACTCTCAACATCTGCAAGCCTATCTGTCATGATTTTTAGCATCTGGAAAATGCCATCCAATTTGGCTTCAATTTGACACTTGACAAAAACTTCTTTTTTACTGCATGGTTCACAGGTCCACTGCAGCAAGTTTGGATTTATCGATTTTATATTAAAGTCGTATTTTTGTTAAGGGTTACTTTTTTGGGGTTTAATAGTATTTTTGCGTGGTGGGGCAACATTTATTGTGAGTTTCAAATGGATTTTCGATACCAACATGTGTGATCTTGGGGCTATCTGCTTTACGTTGTAGAGGCCATACTGTGCTAGTTATGCATTTTTTAAAAATCACTTTCTTTTGTTCACTCCGTTCATACACAAAGTCGCCGCAAGTCAGGTGTTGTCGGAGATTTAATATGCACTAAGTAAATTTTCGTGCGTTGTATGGGTGTACGTATGTGTATGTGTAAGCGCGCGCGTGTGTACGAAGAGTATGTGCGTATGCGAGCGCGTATGTGTGTGTGTGTGCGAGAGCGTATGTGTTTGTATGCAACAGCGTATATTTGTGTGCATGTGTGTGCGCGCGCGCTCTTGTTGTTCTGCTCTGATACCTGAAAACTATGCACAACGTGTCTGCGTGTCAATTAAAATACAAAAACTTAATTAATAAGTGAAAAGTACACCGACTTGCAGCCAACCACTCCCTAGTTCGCGGTCTGCAGCGTTAAACATGGCTCTACCTCTGTGGTAAATTGACTGTGATTGAATGAGCTGTTGACCATAAGGCGAGGCTGTCAATGATCTTTTGATGGCTGGGGTGAGTTGGGACATTTATCTGCTATCTTAGTGTTGGAAACGCCTTACAACGTTTACTAGCAACATTTTAGAGGAGTCCGCGATCTTAATGAAGCCATAACCACGCAGTCCTCTCTGTCCCCCTCCCCCTTCCTCCTAATCCTCCCACCCCCGCTTTCTCCTCTTTACTTCCTCTTTCCTCTTGGTCTCCAACTTCTCTCACATCACCGATTTTGAATATCTTGAGAATGTCAAGTTAACTTAGTCGACCGAGATCGAACATATTTCATAATCGACTTGACCAGCAACCACATTAATATAATTAATAATCAACTTAATAATAATAATAATAATAATAATAATAATAATAATAATAATAATAATAATAATAATAATAATAATAATAATAATAATAATACCCTCTTTGGGGTGCCATGGTTTTCTGTATATATAGTATCCCCCCTTTGTGGACATTTACTGCTTTAAATTACCACTGTTCTCATTTGCATGGTCTTTCCGTTTCTAACCTGTTCTATCAATCTATCATCTTCTTCGCTAGACCATTCACCAACCTTTTTTCTTGAAAAGTCTTCCAAAACTCCTTATTTGTGTATGGGGTACCGTATGTTTGGTCAGCTTGTGAATATGGGACGCTTTCTGCCAAATAGTTACTATTGTTTTCTATGATATTATTATTTAGCAATGTAGGTATTTTATATGAATGTGTTTTATTAGTATTTTATAATGATGTGTATATTCTATTTTGTTTTTTTGTAAAAGATGGTTCGATAAATTAGAGTTAAGCCTCAACTTCCCATGTGAGTCCTCTTTCAAACAAGTTGTGGTCCTCTTTGCAGTCCACTGGACCCTATAAACAATGACTAACCAATAATAATAATAATAATAATAATAATAATAATAATAATAATAATAATAATAATAATAATGAAGAAATATTTTTAAAGCGCTTTTCTTAGAAACAGTTGAAAGCGTTCCCTAATGCATTGGCACACTCATTAATGCATTTAGAAAAGCGGGGGGTGGAGGATGGGAGAGGAGGTGTCACGAATTGGCTAGTTTTAACTCTGCTTATTTTAATATTTAGCTTGGTTAGTATATACAATATTAGACTTTCAAAGTTAGGAGCAGACGATGAAAGTAATCAAGCGTAGCGGTAGTATACTGCCGCCTACACACATAGTGATAGTTGACGCTGGCTGAGGCCATGACATCATCGTAATTACGAGGGTCGTAAACAGTTTAACCAATGGGAGCTTACGCAAAGCGGTTCGAGCCAGTTTGACTGGGTCCAAACCTAGCTTATCTTTGGTCAGTTGGGAGGAATACACCGAAGTGTTAACAGCTAGAAAGCTGGCAGAGAAATCTATCTTCACTCATAGACCAGGAAGCAGGACTTAGAATCTCAGAATTCTATTTAGTCAACACGGGCCTGAACTTGTCAAACAGGTAAATGAACACCCTTCTGTTTCATCGTGATATATTTATATTATTGTTGAAATTATGTTTGAAGAATTTGCTATGCATAAATGTGAATGGTTAATCCGAATTTGCCGTACCGCGTGGAAGAGCCTACCACGAGGCGAAACACGACCGGTTGCGCCGCCATGTTGTATGCCGTACGGAACCACTGTTGTTTAACTTATATGTATGTTTGCAGACCAGTGGCTGTACCACTGAATGTTTATAATATTATTAATTCTGTATGTGTATAGTTAGCCACGATTGATATTTATGTATGTATAGGAATTTAGAGTGAGATTCCAGTGGAACCCGGAAGTAGCAGAATGTTCGTCGCTTATGTATAGAGATGTGGAGCTATCACTGAGGGCTACTTGGCTTTCAGTGAGACGCTCTGCACAAACCGATTATTCAGGGTTGTGCAGAATTTCGTCTCTTATATTACAGACGGGCAGGCGAGCTATCCCGAGCTATCCCGAGCTATCCTGTGAACCCCACTCCACAGAAACAAGTTGGTTGAGGAGACTCTACCGCACAAGTCGGAAGGAGCTACCTTGGAAAACACCCTGTCAGACCCCACAGCGTGGCAAGGGAACCCAACTACACAACGACAAAGGTGTACCTGAAGCTACCTCACAGCAGGACTTCGCACGCACCATCCGCCAGTTAAGTGGTTACTCCAACGTGCACTTAAACTGATAGGAAACAGGACCACAGTAGTCCAACTCTTCAGAAACGTTAAAACGGACCACAGTAGTCCAAATCTACATGCAATCTAGTAGCAAGTGCCCGAGGAAGATATAACAGCTACCTAGACTATCAGCGATCGAACTATTAGCAGTGACTGAGACTTTTTAAGTTAGATTAGTACTTAGAGAATCTTGTATAGAGTAGAAGAAATAAATGTGTGATTTTAACTGTTATCAAGTGGCTGGACTACATATGATTCATAGCCGTGTGAAAGCTAGTGTGACAGTATTCTTTTACCATTTTTCTATCTATTTCTGTACCCCAACCTTAACACAGAACGAGCTAAACAAATAAATTTATTAAAGTAATTCATAGGGTGACGTACTAGCAGTTCCCACCGAATAAACGTGAGGGTCCATAATTCCATTGTGCAGAGCCCATAAACCCCACGTGACACTTTAATTGGCGAGCCTAGCCAGGATCTGTGTATAATAGGAATTGGGTATAACCGGACCTAAGTACAATAAAATTAGATAACAGTAGAAGTAGAATAACTTAGAATAGTGGTAACAAGGACTGATCAGTTGGGTGCACTATTCTTTAGTTAAAAACTTTTTTGCTTCAAATATTTTTGTGTCTGTATGTTGCATTGTTCTTTTGCAGGTTTTGCTTAAATAACTGTTGTATGCCATTTGACTCTTGTTTTAGTCTATTATTGATTGCGAATTTTATGGTCTTTGCATTGTTGTTATTGAATTGCAATATTGCTAGTGTTTTGGTATTCCACGGGATTCAGAGGTTGTTCATAGACACGTTTGGCAATGTCGGATCCAGTGGCCTTGAGATTGCGTTTCAAGGAACTAGGAGAAGCTTTACACTTAGCAGGGGCAGACCTAATTGCGTATATCAATGCAGAGGTAGAGAAACAGGAGGCTAAGGCAGAGAGAGCAGCAGAAAGGGAGGCGAAGAAACTAGCCTTAGAAGCAGAGCAGAAGAAACTAGCCTTAGAAGCTGAGCAAAAGAAACTAGCATTAGAAGCAGAGCAGAAGAAATTAGAAGCAGAGCAGAAGAAATTAGAGGCAGAGAGAGAAACGAGGAAATTAGAGCTAGAGGCAGAAAGAGAACAGAAGAAGGCAGCATTAGCAGCAGAGAGAGAAGCAGAAAGTAGGAGATGGGAGTATGAGCGGGCAGAAAAAGAAAAAGAGAGGGAAGAAAAGGAAAAAGAAAGACAGCATGAGTTAGAGCTAAGAAGATTGGGATCAGCAGCTTCAAGTTCTTCCTCAACCCCTCCCCACTCAGATCAGCTAGAGGTAGCATCCAACCCTGTACAAGGAATGTCATTTCCACTGGGAACATTCAATGAGAGAGAAGAAGGTCTAGATCTCTATCTGACTAGGTTTGAGCGTCTAGCAACAGAGTATAAACTAGATCCCACTCATTGGTCTTTTAAGCTTAGTCAAGGGCTTAGAGGAAAGGCTTATGACATCTACAGTAAGCTACCGACGGACAGAGTGACTGACTATCACAAAGTAAAAGAGGCACTCCTAACGGGATTCGAACTAACAGGAGAATGCTACCGGCAAAAATTCCGCACCAATCGGAGAGTGAAAGGAGAGAGCTATGCGCAGTTCGCGGATCGGTTGTCCACAACGCTGGATAAGTGGATTAGCCAGTCAGCCACGGCTAAGACGTATGATGGACTGACAGAACTGTTAGTATGGGAACAGCTACGGGAAACCATGACCCCCGAGCTGAGGACATTCTCAGTAGAGCAGGGCGCGGAAAGACTAGAAGATCTGGTCAAGGTCGCAGATAGGTACGTGGCCGCACACGGAGAAGCCAAGAGCTTCAGGCGAGACCTAAAGCCTAACGGGAAAGAGGCACAGAAACGAAGCCCTAACCGGGAAGAGCGCACCGCGAATAAGCCGAATAACCCCAGACCTGGGCAAAATAAAGGACCCAACACGGAATTCGGGAAAAGAGGTCCCGCAGAACAGAGACGGTATTGTTCGTTCTGCAACAGAAACAATCACTCCACCGCAGAATGTTTCAAGTTGGCCGCACAACGTAGGGAAGAGCGCGAAAGCCGGCCAGCGCACAGAGTTCTAACTCAAAGTAGCGGTAACAAGCCACACACAATCGGAGATCACCCATCGGTGACAGACACGGTCAAGGTCAACGGAAAAGAAGCGAACTGTCTGTATGACACAGGTCTATCATACGACGCGATAGTTTGCGAGTCTCTTGTATCGCGCGCGGACTTGACAGACAAGACAGTCGACTTACAAGGAGCAGACTTGACGAAACCGACGACTACTTGCCCAATAGCTTGGATCGAAGTAGAGAGTAGGTACGTCACAGGACGAATCCAAGCAGCTGTTTTACAGAAACCCCTGTATGATCTAGTGCTAGGTTGTAGGTATGTGTTCTTAGGCACGCCCCCTAAAACTGTAGAGATAGCTACAGTGCAAACCAGGGCCCAAGCTAAAACCCAACCACCCCAGCCCGAGTTCGCTCCGAATCCAGGACTCGAAGAGATCAAAACAGCACAGAAAGAAGACACCTCGATAGCGAAGTGCTTCCAGAAGCTACCCAAGGCGCACACACCCCCGCACAAGGGAGACTTCTACATGGAAGAGGGAGTTCTACATCGACAAGGAGATGGAGATCACACCCAACTAGTACTACCAGTCACCCTTCGAGCCCAAGTACTAGAACTAGGCCACAGCATGCCACTCAGCGGACACATGGGAATTGGAGCCACAGTGCAGAGAATCAGCGCACACTACTATTGGCCAGGAATCACGGAGGATGTCAAGCGCTACGTGAAATCTTGCCACCAATGTCAACGATATTCCCCGCGACATCACACCGTACCAGTTACCTTAGGACCATCAGTAGTAGTCGGCGTGCCATTCCAGCAAGTCTCAGTAGACATAGTAGGACCACTGCCCATGACCAAGAAGCGGAACAGATTTCTACTCACACTCGTCGACGCATGTACGATGTGGTGCGAAGCAGTCCCGTTGCCAGCGATCGACACCAAGAAGATTGCAGATGCACTCATCGCCATCTTTACCAGAGTCGGATTCCCGGACAGCATTAGAACGGACAACGGATCTCAGTTCACCGGCCGCCTGATGCAAGACGTGTTCGAGTTGATACAAGTTCATCACATTCGCACACCACCATACCACCCAGCCAGCAACGGACAAGTAGAAAGACTGAATGGAACCCTTCTCACCATCCTCAGGAAAGTCGCAGACGACAATCCAGAAGCGTGGGACACCTACGTGAATGCGGCACTGTTCGCATACAGAGAAACGCCCCATGCAGCCACAGGCTACACCCCGTCAACATTGCTATTCGGCAGACCTCTAGCAGGACCGCTAGAAGCCCTACGCAGAAGTTGGACGGAGGCCAAGATAGACGACACACCAAGAGGTGCCACCAAGTACGTCGCAGACCTGCAGGAAACCCTCAAAGCAACGTGGAAGAAAGCTGGTGAAGCACTGAAGAAGGCAAGAGCCCGTCAGGCGAAGTACTCCAACCGCCACGCGAAGGACAGAGAACTGCAAGTCGGCGATCAAGTGCTACTCTTACTTCCAAGTGGAACCAACAAGCTGGACATCGCTTGGAGAGGACCGTACCGGGTGACTGCCAAGAAATCCAAGACGGTCTACCAAGTAGAGGTGAACGGGAGAGCCCGATACCACCACATCAATCTCCTCAAGAAGTGCACGGACCGACCAGCGACCCCCGGCACACACACATGGATGGCCATCGCCATCGCGGAAGAAGTTCATCCACAACTACAACAGCATCGCCGTCACACTGACAAATGGAACCCGGAAAATCGCCCCGGACAAAGTAGTATGGACAGCCGAATGCGAGACAGCATTTCAAACACTCAAGGACAGAATGACATCGGCGCCAGTACTCCACCTACCCGATTTGACTCAGCCATTCGTTCTTCGCACCGACGCAAGCGACTTAGGCCTCGGAGCAGTACTGCTACAGCGCGACCCCAAGAATGCGGAGACACTATTCCCTGTCGCCTACGCCAGCAGAAAATTGAGACCCGCCGAGACCCACTACGCCACGTCGGAGAAAGAATGTCTTGGACTAGTCTGGGCCATACAGAAATTTCAACTCTACCTGTATGGGACCCACTTCACAGTTCAGGTGGACCACCAACCACTATCGTTCCTGGCAGCCTCCAAGTCTTTGAACTCTCGCCTGATGCGATGGGCACTCACCCTTCAGGCGTACTCATTCCAAATCGAGTACATCCCCGGCAAAGAGAACCACGGAGCCGACTACCTCAGTCGCCATCTCGTGGAGGACACAGCAGCTGTCGCCCACCCAACACAACTAAGGGCCACAGCACCAGAATTCGTCCCCGCCCAATAAAACCCTGTCACTAGTGTCCATAGCTACCTGGCACAGCATTGCAGCTCAGGTAGAGCAACTTACTTAGTTTGTAAATAGGACCCTAGGATAATGCAGCGTTAAACTAGGCTCTGTAGTAGAAAAAGGTCGAATCCAGTAGTCATCGCCTTTTTTCAGTTGAGGGAGCCTGTCACGAATTGGCTAGTTTTAACTCTGCTTATTTTAATATTTAGCTTGGTTAGTATATACAATATTAGACTTTCAAAGTTAGGAGCAGACGATGAAAGTAATCAAGCGTAGCGGTAGTATACTGCCGCCTACACACATAGTGATAGTTGACGCTGGCTGAGGCCATGACATCATCGTAATTACGAGGGTCGTAAACAGTTTAACCAATGGGAGCTTACGCAAAGCGGTTCGAGCCAGTTTGACTGGGTCCAAACCTAGCTTATCTTTGGTCAGTTGGGAGGAATACACCGAAGTGTTAACAGCTAGAAAGCTGGCAGAGAAATCTATCTTCACTCATAGACCAGGAAGCAGGACTTAGAATCTCAGAATTCTATTTAGTCAACACGGGCCTGAACTTGTCAAACAGGTAAATGAACACCCTTCTGTTTCATCGTGATATATTTATATTATTGTTGAAATTATGTTTGAAGAATTTGCTATGCATAAATGTGAATGGTTAATCCGAATTTGCCGTACCGCGTGGAAGAGCCTACCACGAGGCGAAACACGACCGGTTGCGCCGCCATGTTGTATGCCGTACGGAACCACTGTTGTTTAACTTATATGTATGTTTGCAGACCAGTGGCTGTACCGCTGAATGTTTATAATATTATTAATTCTGTATGTGTATAGTTAGCCACGATTGATATTTATGTATGTATAGGAATTTAGAGTGAGATTCCAGTGGAACCCGGAAGTAGCAGAATGTTCGTCGCTTATGTATAGAGATGTGGAGCTATCACTGAGGGCTACTTGGCTTTCAGTGAGACGCTCTGCACAAACCGATTATTCAGGGTTGTGCAGAATTTCGTCTCTTATATTACAGACGGGCAGGCGAGCTATCCCGAGCTATCCCGAGCTATCCTGTGAACCCCACTCCACAGAAACAAGTTGGTTGAGGAGACTCTACCGCACAAGTCGGAAGGAGCTACCTTGGAAAACACCCTGTCAGACCCCACAGCGTGGCAAGGGAACCCAACTACACAACGACAAAGGTGTACCTGAAGCTACCTCACAGCAGGACTTCGCACGCACCATCCGCCAGTTAAGTGGTTACTCCAACGTGCACTTAAACTGATAGGAAACAGGACCACAGTAGTCCAACTCTTCAGAAACGTTAAAACGGACCACAGTAGTCCAAATCTACATGCAATCTAGTAGCAAGTGCCCGAGGAAGATATAACAGCTACCTAGACTATCAGCGATCGAACTATTAGCAGTGACTGAGACTTTTTAAGTTAGATTAGTACTTAGAGAATCTTGTATAGAGTAGAAGAAATAAATGTGTGATTTTAACTGTTATCAAGTGGCTGGACTACATATGATTCATAGCCGTGTGAAAGCTAGTGTGACAGTATTCTTTTACCATTTTTCTATCTATTTCTGTACCCCAACCTTAACACAGAACGAGCTAAACAAATAAATTTATTAAAGTAATTCATAGGGGTGGTCCTGATTTGGCTCGGAAGAGTCCGCTGGACCTAAAACAATAACCTTGTATTGTATTGTAATTCATAGGGTGACGTACTAGCAGTTCCCACCGAATAAACGTGAGGGTCCATAATTCCATTGTGCAGAGCCCATAAACCCCACGTGACAGGAGGGGAGCAGTACGAATCAAAGCGGATTGGAGGAGTGGCGGTCATAAGCAAAGGGATTTTCCCCTCCCACACACACACGCACGCACACACACACATACACAATCAATCAGTAAATCAGTCGGTCAGTCAATCAAGCAATGTTTGAGACAATGTGGAAGAAGCAGTTCAAGTTTAAAGATAGAGCAGATCAGGAGAAGGCTTTAGAGAAGAAATGAGCTTTGAGGATTGCGTTGAAGCACCAGACGGGATCATCTATAATAACAGCAGCAACCAGAATCACCGCCATCACCATTATAATTATTTTAAAAATAACCGCACGACTTGGTGACAAGGAAACGGTAGCTTTCGCCAACAACTTAGCTGTAGCGTGATAGTGATACACTTGCCCCAGGGAGGACTGTTGTCGCCAACGTAGAGCACAGACGCTCATATCCTACACGGGTGATTGACACCAACACTCGCCCCGCAATCCCTACGGTCCCCCACCCCACCACTAGAATTGTGCGCAGTTGTCTGGGGCGTAAGACACCCAAGATATGCAAGTTGGCGCCTGGGCCGACATGCATATAATGTAGATGATAAATTAACTAAGGAAGGCCAGTGGCAATGAAACAAAATCTTAATACAGTAATAGCTAATATAAAACCTGGGCCGGCATGCATATAATGTATATGATAAATTAACTAAAGGCCAGGGGCAGTAAAACAAAATCTTAATACAGTAATAGTTAATAATATAAAATTATCTTTTAATGCAATATTTTCTATATTAAATACGGAAATGGACAAATTACATTCAAGACAAGTACCTTTTGAATTTAACTGTTAAGGAACATATCGAAATTAATGTCGAAATTTAGATTAAATGCTTGGAACACTAAATATTCTTCATGCGTAAATTGTGTGCTGTGCAAAAATATCTATAGATCATATACTGTTTGAACGTCCTGTGTCTTTAAAGATCACGGTTACAATTAATTACATGTAGATTTCATGGGCGAACAAAGGTTATATGTTATCATCCACATGTAGTAAACATTATTAGTGTTTTGGTAAGATCGCCAGTTGGAAAATTTTTTATAAGTTTTTATTTATTTCCTGTTATATTGTTAAACTAAATCATTTTAATGCGTGTGTGAGTGAGCAACTGTGAGGGTGTTTATTTCTGTGTCTGCAATCACCATAGTGTTAAATAGACCATACATAAAATACTGGACTGAGCGGCTGGAATCAGATTCGGCATCGGCCCACTCCTTGAGCAGCTCTGGAACTGGTAAAGTGCAATATTACAACGCTTTATCAATACTTTACCAATGCTGTCAAAATGTACACGAAATCATTACTGATGAATGCGTGTTTAGAGGTTGATGCATGTTGTGTCGCTGGTTAATAAATATATAAAGAAATATGTGTTTGACAGAGTTGTGAACATGTGCGGAAAAGTATTGGGTGAGCAGCAGAAGAGTCCGAATGAGCTGTATGAATGGCTTGTTGTGCAAAAGGCTAGGATGATTGCAAATGGACACTACACATATTCTGGCCAAACGGTTTCACGTTCTCTCATCTGGACACCGTTTCTGTGTACCCAAGTTT